>JAANBB010000042.1:0-176202 GCA_014621425.1 Cylindrodendrum hubeiense
CTTCGGTCTCGACCCGCTTACGCACGAGGAGGGACTCGAGCTGTTCGAGATGACGGCACGCAGCGGCCGGGCGCTCACCGTGGCCGCCGCACTCGACCCGGAACGTCTGCAGGTTTACTACGAGGACCGGGGCGGCATCCCGCCGCTGCTGCGTTCGCTGCTGGTCCGGACTACTGCGCGGGCTCCCCGAAGCTGGGATCTCCGCAAGGTGCTGAGCGAAACGGCTCCCGACCAGCACGCCAGCATTGTGCTGCGCATGGTCCGGGAAACAGTGGCCAAGGCATTGGGCTTTGCGGTGCCGGATGATGTCGCAGTCGACCAGCCCTTGCAGGACATCGGGATCGACTCTTTGACTGCAGTCCTCATGCGCAACCATCTGGCGACGCTGACGGGCCTGACGCTATCCGCCAATATTGCTATGCTTCACCCGAACTTGAAGGCTCTCAGCCAGTCACTCCTGTCCCAGCTACAGGAGAACTGGGCAGACTCGTCATCCTCCGCGTCGGCGTCTGGTGGTGCGACGCCTGCTACCACGACCCTTTCCTCTCCTTGCCTCAACATGGCGGCGATCCGCAAGGGCTGTCTGGACCCCAGCTTCACATTCGACAACGTAACTCGGGGCCCCACCACGTGTGCCGCGCGTCCCGAGTCCGTCCTCGTCACAGGTGGCACCGGCTTTGTCGGTGCCTTTGTGGTGCACGAGCTGCTTGAGATAGGCATCGCGACTTACTGCCTCGTGCGTGCCGCTTCCATCGAGCTGGGGCGGCAGCGGATGGTGGGCGCACTGGAAACGTACGGCCTCTGGAAGCCCGACTACGCGCCACTGCTACACCCCGTGGTTGGTGACCTGACACAGCCTCTGCTCGGCCTGTCCGAGGAAGTCTTTGATGACTTGGCCGACCGTGTGGATGCCATCTGTCACTCTGGTGCCCTGGTCGACTGGATTCGCCCGCTGGAAGACTACGTCGGTCCCAACATCGTCAGTACTCACGAGGTCCTGCGCTTGGCTTCACATGGCCGCGGCAAGACCGTCCACCTCGTTTCCACCATCTCCACGCTGCCAAAGCACATGGGCTACGATCTGACCGAGGAAGACCGAGAGTACGGCTACGGTACCTCGAAATACATGGCCGAGCGCATGCTAGCTGCGGCACGCTGGCGTGGTGCCAGAGCATCCTCCTACAGGTTGCCCTTCGTCTCTGCCTCCAGCACCAACGGTCGCTTCCGGCTGGACCGCGGTGACTTCTTGCACAACCTGATTTCGGGAAGCCTTGAGCTGGGCGCCTTTCCGGAGTTGAACGGAGATCTGTCTGTCGTGCTGCCCGTTGACTACCTCTGCAAGTCCATCGTCGGCGTCATGACCAAGGACGTTCATCGAATCGGCCTTGACTTCGACTTTAAGAACAAGTATGCACCGAGCTTCAACCATTTCTTCAAGCTATTCAGTGCCGCCAGCGGCGGCAAGGAGATCGTATCCTTCAGTACGTGGCAGCAGAGAGCACTGGACTACGCTGTCGCACACCCAAAGAGTGCGCTAGCCCGCATCACTGCCGTGTTCGACGGTTACACCGACGAAACAGCGGCTGCCATGGTCACGGGCTTGCCTGTCGGACAGCATGTATTTGGGGGTGATGACTATCCCGCGCCGGCGGTTGACGAAGATTCTGTGCGCAAGTATCTGGACTGCATTAATGCGGCACAGGCGGGAAATGCTATTGTTGATGGCCCGCGGGTGGAAAAGTCACTCGGTGGTGCCGTGGAGATACAGGAGATTGTGCCTACGATCAGCAACGATGCTGTGCTTGTTGAATGCTCGTAGAGCCGATTTGGCTTGGACAATAGGGACACAGAAATTTGTTGAGTGATTAATTCATAGTCAATTTGATATATAGAAAACTGGTCTGTTGATTTGAAAGCGATGGTATTGTTGATCTATTGGCATATTGGCGTATTGCGTTGAACGATTGCAATAGGAGGTAAGCTTGACTTCTTCGGCGATGTGTCTCAAATCTCTCAAGTTCCGAGTATAAAATCATCAGTAATCGCTGGTAGAAAAGCGAAGATACAGAGATAAGATTTAGTAAAGTACACAGGAAATGTTGAATAAATTGATCATTTTGTTTGCTCCATGTTCCTCTGTCCGGTAACAAGTAAGCGCGCACGTTATTTGTTGCAGCTGTATAACTTGAGTCATTCTGATGATATTGCAAAAGGCTAACAAATAAAACAATATATGCATTCATAACAATAATTTCTCCCTCAGCGTGGCACCGTTGTGCTAACCACTTCCAGAGTATGGTTTCGACACAATGTCCACATGCATAAATACCGAAAGAGATTCCTATTTCCGTCACAACGAGCGTCTCCAGCCGATCGTATTTTTTTGTCTTTTCCTGATAACCTTTTGAGAACCTCCATGCTGCCTGTCCTTGAAAAGTCGTTGACGACATGCCCAATCTAGTATAGGCCATCATTGCACTGCATATCAGTGCAGTGTTGGGTCCGCTGTTGGCGTGATTCGAAAACGCAACAGTAGGACTCGTCCCTTAACCCGCAGCGTTTCTAGCCATTGCCTCAACGACACATTTCCGCCAATCGATAATGAGCAAATATGTATACTCAATGATTGATACACTACATCTTTTGTCAGTTGGTTCCCATTGGGATGTTTGGGGCGACACTTACACGATAAGTCCAATGGTGGAGCCCATCCACAGGCCTTGAATTTTGAGGTCAAGCGCGAATCCGAAGTATAGCGCGAGAGGTAGCGAAACAACGTAGTATGCAACAAGATTGGCTGGTCCACCAATCGATTGTTTGCCAATGCCACGCAGTAGCCCATGCGCCGCCACGCCAAGTCCGTCGAAGAACGTCGTGAGGCCGACAAGCGGCAAGGTCATGGTAACGAGGGCAGCCACGGCTTCGTCGTCGGTGAAGATGAATGGCAGCTGTTCTTGAAACTTGAGGTACATCATGAAGTTTATAAAGGTACACGAGCAGGACGCAGCAACAGCCTATGTGGGTCAGCAACCAGCCCCCAACTAAATCGTGATGTGGGGAAGAGGGTGAACTAGAACTTACCACTCTAGCTGCGACTTTCGCATCGGAGACCCGTCCAGCGCCAATTAGTCGAGCGACTCTTGTAGATGCAGCAATGGATACAGGAAAGGGAACTTGGTACGAGATAGTGGTGACGGCAATCAGAATGCTCTGTGCCGCAAGATATTCCGTGCCAAATCGACTGGAAATGACGGTCAAGATCTCAAAGGCAAGCCATTCCGCTTCAATCATGATCATGCCTGGCAAAGCCAAGCGGATCATGATCCACCAATTGGAAAAGGCTCGCCTGCTGAAGCCTCCCCAGCACTGAGAGCCCTTGAAGAGCACGACGTAGAGGACCAGGAGGATAGGCAGCAATGTCCTCGTTATGACAACTGACAACGGGGCACCGAAAAAGCCCAGTTCGAGCTTCCAAACCAGAATCCACTGTAGCAGAGCATTAAATGGCGCTCCAATAAGAAGAACGTAAGTGGTGGCTTGGAAAAGCCCTTGAGCTTGGAGGAACCGCTTGCCTACTTCGAAGGAGGCATATCCGGGAAGGGCAAAGATCAGAACGTGGAGGTATGAGCTAGCCAAGCGGGCGATGTCGGCGTCGTTGACGAGTTTCATGATAATGTACTCGGAGTTGAGCCAGAGAATAGCGATCGGGATTGACAAACATAGCAGAAAGAGCGTCATTCGCTGGCAGTAAAGTCCGACGAGGTGCTTGTTTCCGGAACCGTAAGCCTGGGCGCACAGAGTATCCAAGCTCGTAGCTAGGCCTTGGTACACTGCAAAACACGAAATCGAAGCTGACATATTGGCCACTGTACCCGGGATTAGCATGAGGACAGACGATAGCATTGAGGGGGTAATATACAGGACACAGCTCCCAATTCGAGCTTGCCAATCCTCCCTACGGCAATAACGCTCGATATGTCAATCATGTACTGCAGGAAAAATGTCACGATGAGGGGGGCAGCATATCCCGAGAGGGTCTTGATCTCATGTTGCCACGTAACGCCGACCTCGTCAATTATCTCTCCCAGCTGTGCCTCGACGGAGTCCCCGGAAACGTTGGGACGACTATTACTCGATCCCAAAAGTGGGGAAGTCTCTGTTGGTCCTTGTGGACTGGTTGCGTTCTCGTTGGTAGGGTCTGAGGAGCCGCGAAAGAAGAATTGATATATACGAGCCGCCAAACTCCGGTCGTTCTTTTCGTTCCGATGGTCGAGAGGAGGGGTATAGGCACTAAAGCAACGGCCCATTAGCATTATATCACTTGAAGCATGGGCGAGGAAAGGCAATGCTAACATGGGCGGTTCGAGTGAAGTCATTGAAGACCGGCGGCTTGTATCGTGGTGGCAATGACATTTTGTACCCTTGTTCAAGTCATCCGTCGGAAAGAGGGCATCGTCATCGGCTCGTTCCTGGCGGTTGGGAGTGTTGTTGGACGTTTGACGCTGTGCATTTCCTGGTCTGTTGTTGCGGCCCGCCGGCGACCCGGTCTTCCGTCCACGATCCATCGTTCTGAAGGCTAAGCTCCCACTCGGAGATGCGCCGCTTGAGTTCTCAAGGGCAGCAAATGAACTGCCGATGGTGAGAAAGCTTGAACGGCCTGAACGCAGTGTAGAAGATGAACCAAGTTTGCACAATGGGACGGACGGCAAAAGGACGTCCTTTTATTAAGTACTCGTACATCTCTCAGCCGAAGAATCGTGCCGCACCATGTACTACGTAGTACTATGTTGCGACACTGTAAACCCCGAACACATTGGCGCACAAGATTGTGCCACTCTATTCCTCATGTCGCCTAGCTGGGCGCCACATCCACAGACACAGTGGTGGTTGGTTACTCAATGATCTTCATGCAAAGATATGGAGATCTGCTCTGCATATTTAGGCACATGATTCATCAGAGCATTAGTGAGAAATCAACTGAGACATTGAAATCGCTTCAGCCGGGCAGAATTTCCGCCCCCCGATAGCTACCAGGTATTTAAACGATGTTACAATAGCCCATGGCCTGAGATGGGTCGTCTGGGTGCCCCTCTAAGCATGTTTTGGGCCAAATCCGGACCATGATGTAATTTATGTAACGGCGCCATGCGTGAGAGTGAGGTGCAACATAGTCTCACTTGGTGTGTGACAACCATGGCTGGCTGGCCTCACAGCGCCGTAAAAAGAAAACCATGTCTCAGCCCCACATTATGTAGCTAGGAAAACATACCGAATCTACCCGTTAAAGCTAAGGCGGCCCAGTGTATTATCGTCCTATGTCCCAGTATGATTCGATCTACAGTCGCAGTCTGCTTTCACGCAAGACTTCTACGGCAAGGGAGATCGGAGAAAGAGACACGGCAAGTGGGGACACTAAATGGGAAACCCGGCAGGGAGGAGGAGAAGAGGAGAAGTGGCGCACACCTCTCGTACTTGTCCTAAGAAAAGAAAAAGAAAAAAGAAAACAAGGAAAGGAAAGGAAAGAAAAGACCAATTGGATTAGCTCGGCGGTCATGGCGGTCCTTATCTCGCATGCATTCGGATGCGTGTTCCGTTTCCAGCCAACTACTCCCTGCTTCCTAGTGTGGTCTAACCCGTTGTCTCGGCGATTCGAGGGTTGCCAGCCGATTAGCTACATGCAGGTGGGGAGGCTTCACGCCTTCAAGCCTTCAACAAGGAATATCGCGCAATATCCACACTTCGCCCAATAATTTAGTGGCGAAGGCCATCAACTACAAATCCGTGGTCGAGGCCAAGCCACTAGGCTGCCGTGACGGGCGATCTGGCGTCGAGAGCTGGGGTGAGACTGCAGTCGTGGTAGTTTTCGCGTGATACTTGTCCAGCGGGTCCTCTCGCATGTCAGCCGCCCATGCTATGTAAGTGATTGGCCCTGGTCTTCTGTATTCGGAAGCGGACTCGGTCGCGGGGGTCTGGGCGCAGCCACACCGGAAACTTTATGGCATGCTGCGGTCCAGAGTGGACGTGGATTGTCGAGTTATGACGACTTGCAGCGTGGAGGCGCTTTGGGCGAGGGGAGGATTACGGCTGACTCCCGAGTGTCCCAGACACCTGGACTCTTTCATTCGCCCGCGTAAATCTCGTCGTCTGATATTTGATGACATGCGAACCGCGCCGCGGTTGGGTGTCAACGAGTTGGGGGGAACCGCTCGCAATCATCTTGGGTGATATCCTAGGGTGATATCATCTACGCTGCTGCACCACCCGAAGTGTCACGACACGACCCGACCATGCCCTCGGCTCGGGATCCACCACACGGCATCAGGCATCGTAATGCCGACACATTAGCGGCGCCAAGGCCCGGTGCAGTAATCTGTATCTGTATGTACGAGAGAGATCGGGCTACCTCCCGTCATAATGCATAATATATTGCTTTTTCCTGCACCTGTCATGAGAAACTCCCTATAATGCCCCGCATTAAGGACGGTACCCGGCAGATCTGGCCGAATTCCAGGCGCTGGACGCGATTTGTAGATCTAGGTAGGCCATGCCTAGTTATTTCCGATTTGTAATCCGACATCAGCTCCTTGAGATCGAGCTACACATGATATTCTAATTGGCCCGAGGTATTTGGAGGCCTGCCGCCCTTTGCCTCTTGATCCATCGCCAGCTGATCTGGGGGATTGCCCGCTGACCTCTACTTACTACAACTGACCGATGTTGGCCACTGCGGCGTCCCTGAACGCGTTTCCCTGCAAAATAAATCGCCACCCTGTAGCCAGCAACGGAGAACCCGATCGTGGTACTCTCCAAATGAAGCTGCCTAAATCAGTCCAGCTGTAGCAGTCGCAGCCACCTTACTAAGAATATGACCTACAGTGCCAATCCTGCCCAACACAAGATCAGCTCAGCCCCATACTTCGCATGATAACAAAGTCTGTGGCATTTTAAAATTAGGCCTACCTTGAGCACAAACAACGGATTTATTTCTTCTATAATCCATAACCAGGCTGTCCATATGGATCCATTTTAATCGCTGCAGGTGCCACTGTTTTGGCGCATTGGTGCAATTCCTAGCACTCTACTGGTGGGCTACCAAACCTGGAAGATATCAGTGCGAACTGATACTTTTAGTCTCCTAGTTACATGCAGCACCGTCAGACTGTGTCATATTCTAGAAACCTCTCTTCAGCAATCACCGCCCAAGGAAACGACATCATATGGGAAATCCTTCGCCTTGGACCTGTCATGAGCCAGGGTTTGATCAACGGATGAAGACATTTGAGAAATTGAGACAGAACAAGCTCGAATTGATGGGGAAGCTGATGAAAGACTCGGTGCAAAGTCTCAAAGGGACGGTGCCGTCCGAAAACACAAAAACGCACAGCACACTTATTTGACCCAAGAGACCCTACGCTAGTTGGCCATTGTATTTCTTTCATATTTCTGGAAAATTTTCAGAGAGCGATGGTGTGGTTTCTTTAGGGCCAGAAGCAACTCATTTCCACAGTGGAGGTCGGCTCAATGGCAGGAGAAAGTTTATTTGAGATTGAGTGTTGTTGGGCTAATAGTCACCCCGAAACCCACCCAAGACATGATTTTACTCGCCTAATGTTCAGATAAAACGTGTAATCACAATTGAAGTTCGAATATTTAACTGTCCTTTCTAATTCAAAAAAGTGGTGCAATTGTCCCGGCATGTAGTCCATCAGAATTTCCAGATATGTCCGAGCCTGACCATTCAGGCAACTCGTCTGTCATCTCCAGCCTTTGAAATCATTTATGATGATTTCCGGAATTTAGAGGAATTATGTTTCAAAGAGCTAAGAAGGAATCGTGGATTAGCTGAGATTTCAAGCGTGGTGGACTAGGTTGTGAATCATCGAATAGACCTCAGCGACCTGATATCTCTCTCTGCTTACGCTCCGTAGGTCTCAACTAAACAAACGCCACAAACATTTTGAGCAATACCCAGTGTGGCACATGAGACAAACGCGGCTCAATTCACTCACGGGTGTCGCAAATCGACGCATCCCAGTCTCAATTGTTATCCAGGATTATCCCAGACCACCGGACCGGTGCCTGTATCTATTATTGTACACACCTTGGGTGTTCGCTTGTCTTGTTATTCGCTCCAGATGTGTGCACATGGGGTTCGCCGTTGTGGGAGACTGAGTCAAGGCAGGTCAGAGCTAGCGCTCTGGCGTTTTCAGGGCCATTTGTTACATTATCGAACTCTTCCAATATATGGGGTTGTGCCTTGAAGTACTCGGATTAAGATTAGCGTTATCGGCAATAATTCGCGTCAGCCCCTTTAGACGCCTTGGAATGAAACAGATATGTTATCGATACATACGCAGATCCTGTGACGGCGAGCCAGGCCATTTTGGCATCGATAGCTGGAGTGTGACACACGCGATTGCCGAAGCACAGTATCGAGTACTATAATCATAGACTAAACCGAAATGGCAAAATCACAGAATCAAGAGCACTTAGCGAAGCGCTTGGGGACTTTGGTTGTAAAGTTGAAGTGAGGTTTTAAGAGCTAGGTTGCCCACTAGCGGAGTTCCCGTTTCGATACTGGTAGAACACGAGGGGTGAGATAAAACATTATGGACCAGGCGAAAAATGAAGGAGATGACCTATTATTCGAGGGTATTGATGCCATTTGGGAAACTGGGGTAATTCTTGAAAATTGCTGAGGCTGGACCGCTGTGCGGCACCAAGCTTAAACAATGTCATTATGTTTCTTGTTTAAGTTCAGGGCTTTGTAATAAAATGACAGTAGTTGGTCCACGAGGCCTTCGCCACGCATTGACCCCGGCATTTCTAATTGTGATTGCCGGCTTGCGTCACGTCCCTGTTACAGATAAGTGGAGATGGCGTCGTCAGCTCGCGGCGCGTGGAGGTTAGGAATAGGAGTATGCTCCGTCAACATCCCCGCAATTCGCCTTGCGGACCTCGATTGAGTCCTATGGGTAGTCGTGTAAGCGTTGGTTTCGAAACCGACGCCCGGGGACGTGACGTAGATTAAGAAGACCCTGCAAATCCCCACGTGCAATTATTAGGGTCGTTAATCTATTCTACTTGGGATTCGGTGCACCTCCGTTACATCGGCTACCGCAAAGAGCCAAGGACACGCAAGCCTTACGTTTACTTCCTCGGTGATTGGTGCGTTCCTAGCGTCCGCTATCTCATGTCAAAGCGGACGGTTGACGGCATGCGCGTCCGTGTAAACCGGAGGGAGGCGGTGACTTGACCGGCTCTTAGACCGAAAGCCTCGGTATGGATCACGAAGTTGACGATGTATAAAGGGATCACCGACTACGTGAATAGTCACATCAATTGCTATCAACCAACAGCACTATCACAACTACACTCACTCACATCTCAGACTCACCCATTTGCCCATCATGGTCAGATTCCCCTTCGTTTGTATGGCACTTGCCACTCTCGCCACTGCCCATCCTGGCGAGTCGCACAGCAATAATCACATGAAGCGTGAGATTGTTGCTCGTGACAATGCCGCTGCCATGGGACGCCGCTCTCTGAACACCTGCTCGGACAGTGTCGGCGCCAAGAAGATGAAGCGCCGTGCTGTCGAGCGCCGAGCCCAAAAGGTTCGGGACCTGCGCAAGAGCCGCGGTATCACAACGCGTAAGTTGCTCGAGCTTCACTCTATGTGCATTGACTAACTCTGTGAAGCCTCCAAGAAATTCCGACGTGACCTGGAAGATATTGAGGCTTGGGAAGATGTCAACCACAACATGACGGGTTCTGTCTCTTACGACATGTTCACCCCCCTTGACGACATCTTCGGCGCCAACACCAGCTGCATTCTTGCCCCTGAAATCACTGACGGCCCGTACTACATTGTCGGCGAGAAGCTGCGCTCCAACGTCATTGAGACGGAGTGGTGTGATGGAGTCCCCGTCTTCCTCGAAGTGCAGTACGTTGATGTCACCGACTGTTCTCCGGTCCCTGCCGTAGCTGTCGACATCTGGAACTGCAATGCCACTGGCATCTACTCGGGCATCAGCACCTCTGGCAACTACGCTGCCGACGGCCTCAACAGCACGTACCTTCGAGGCATCCAGTTGACTGACTTCGATGGAGTGGCTCAATTTGAGACCATCTTCCCCGGTCACTACGACGGTCGTGCCACCCACACCCACTTGCTCTCGCACGCAAACGCCACCGTCATGCCCAACGGCACCATCTCTGTCTGGGATGCTCCCGTCTCTCACATCGGCCAAGTCTTCTGGCCCGAGACTCTGCGATCTGCCGTCGAGGAGCTGTCCCCATACAACACCAACGAGCAAGCCATCACTTCCAACGAAGACGACATGTGGTCGGTCTTGCAGGCTGATGAGTCCTACGATCCTTTCCCTCACTTCGTTTATCTTGGCGACAACCTCCAGGATGGCCTCTTTGCCTGGATCCAGATCGGCATCAACGCCTCCGTCGACTATACCTCTGATGACTACTACAGCATTGCTGGTTACCTGGCCGAGGACGGTGGCCATGCTTCATCCAGCTCCTTTAGCGGCGGTGGTGGTAGCGGTGGAGAGGGCAACGGTACATTCAGCGGCACCATGCCTTCCGGCTCTGGTACCCCCCCTTAGAGGGAGAGCTTGCATTTTGGAGTTATAGATTTTGGATGTAACACCTCGAGGGAGTGCAATTAGGTGCTACAAAAACTGTACTAGATGGGTTGCTCATTTCAGAGACCCTTCAGGCTTAGAAATATTGATTCCGCCGGTAGACTAGCTTTAGAAACAACTTCAATCAGGGTTTGCTGCGCATTCCCGTCAGAATATCATTTCTCGGAAAACTAGTCATCCATTCCGTCACGAATCCTCAAGAAGATAATGTACTGATCCTTGGTCCAGCGACGCCATCGCTTTCCCCAAAGAATCATGGGCAGAGAGGTCATCAAGACAACAAAGCTCAATGCTCCAAGCTCGATGAAACAGTTCTGCACACCAGTGTCAAGCCAGTAGCTGGCGACAAAAGTGAAAACCATAGCCAGCGAATTGTTGATGACGGCAACACCAACCATGCCCTCCAAAACCATGTCCGGGTAGCTGTCGGCCAGGTAAGTGATGCTCAGGTCACCAGCGCAACCATAACCGAAGCCGATGAAGCCCAGTCCGAGATAGGGCACAGGCCAATCCCATCCCTTGGCCGATCCGATTCCAAAAAGCAACATGCCGGCGGGGAAGATGATGACGCAGAGGAACATGAGATAGAGACGGAACTCGGCCTCCATGATTCCCCTGTTGCGCCGCGTCATCCAGAGGAGGAACAGATCACTGCAGTAGCCACCGTAGAAACAACCAATGACACTGCCGATCAGACAGGGCAGGTTCATATTCCCGACAGCAGCATCGCTGTAGTTCCACGGCGGGCCACTCCAGTTGTCCTCCTGAACCGTGAGGTAGAACGACAGAGCCACATTCTGCATTCCCCACTGCAGGCCGGCGAACCAAACTGCAGGAAATGTGAAGATGCGCAGAGTGTGCCAGAGACGATGGACATACTGCTGGATGCCCAGCCCACGCAGGTTGGGGGCT
Source organism: Cylindrodendrum hubeiense (assembly GCA_014621425.1). Lineage (NCBI taxonomy): Eukaryota > Fungi > Ascomycota > Sordariomycetes > Hypocreales > Nectriaceae > Cylindrodendrum > Cylindrodendrum hubeiense. The sequence goes on from JAANBB010000042.1 coordinate 11,574, forward strand.
GGCGTGACGATGGCGATGCGCTCCCAGTACGTCTTGGGCTGCGTGTACGAGAGGGAGAACCGACGGCGGCGAAGATCGCCACTGTGGTATGGTGCCTCCTCGTCGATCCCGACGCCCACCTCAGCGGCGGGGGTCACCGCAGCTGACTTCTCATCGCCGACACCACCATTCTCTCCCATTGGCGAGTCGTCGTGGGGGTTTTCGCCGTTGCGGCTAGTGTCAGCGCCACTTGCGTCGACATTCTGCTGCTCACGGTTGTTGGGCTCGCGATTGAGATAGCGATTGCGCTGGAAGGCCGTCTCCTCGAGGCCAAAGTAGAACAGGATGAGGGTGATACCAGACGCGATGGCGCCCAGATTGCCAATCCATCGCCATCCCAGGCTGCTGCTGGCGACGTGCCCTCCGATCAGGGGCCCGATATACGTGCCCACCGAGGTGGCGAGCGTGTAAAAGCCCAGCGAAGTTCCGTTCTGATGCTCAAACCAGATGTCCAAGAGCGACAGCTGCACCACGGCCTCGGCGACAGACTCGGACGCGCCGACGAAGAGCTGCGACCAGATGGTGTCGGCCTTGTTTTGGAGGAGGCCAAACCAGATGTTGCCGATGAGGCCCCATGTGGTGCCAACGAGATACAGGATGCGACGCCCGTAGAGATGGACAGCCGGCGAACTGAGCAGCGTCCAGTAGCCGATACCGATGAACAAGACGCCTGCGCCCGTGTTGAAGACGTCGTAGCTGATGCCGTACTTTTCGTTGACGCCCACGCTCGCGGCGCCCGCGACGTTGGACGTGGCCGCCGTCAGCGCGACAATGTAGCAGACCAAGACCGAGTGCCAGACCTTGCGCGCGATGCTCCAGTTCAGGGGGTCGTTGGGCGACTTTGTCGGCCGCGGGACGAGGATGATATCGCCATGTTTTTCCAACTGGCTATCGCCCGACACACTTGCCCATTCATCGGTGAAGAGCCGTTTCGTGCCCGGGAGCACTTCATTGAAATTGTCAGCAGGCTGAACGGCCATCCGCAACGACAGGCCGTAAAAGCGAGGGGTGAAAGTGTGTCAGCGTCGACGTCTGGTAGTCAAGAAAAGTAGTCGTTAGGGGCGCTAGCAGGGCATTTTTATCCGTGTTGATCAGACTGTGAGAGATTTCTCACGAAGGGAAAAAGGCGAAAAAATTTCTTCCCCTTTATAATGCTCCATATCTTCGCCTTCAAGTATGTCACGGACCCCCACAAGGCCATATCGCGTCGGGCCGCAATGGGAATTTCGGGGCTTTTTCCCCTATGGGGCAGCTATGGTTATTCATTGTGGTACGTTACATGGGAGGATCTGACACAGCCGGGGAGCGACCAGGGGTTGATGTCATTGTGGGCTGTCTAGCGTCGAAACGGGCGCATGAACCGCTCCATTTTTGTCGTGGTGTCGTGTGAGCTGAGCTCGGTTATCTACTCGCTATGAGCTGTTTGTCGCTTGTTCCGCTCACAATCTTCAGTCAATCTCTCAACTTCAAGAAATATTGAACAATGCGATACTGGTCGCTCTCTTATCATTCGAGTCCCTGGTATACACACTCAACGCTCATAGCGCCACCGCTTCCAATTCTCTTGAACCGACCAACGACTCATAAACGCAGCCTTCTCCGCCCATTCAGCCGCGGCGATGCCATGCTCGCGCTCAATTCTCTCCAGAAATGGGTGGAAGCCAAACCCGCGAACGGGCTTTAGGCCATTTGGATCTGAGGCGACATTGGTAAATCGCCACTCGATGTTAGCCCTAATAGGCACCACCACGTGCCAGTTTGGTTGGGAGGCATCGCGGACGCTGAGCCAGGCACTACCGGGACTTATAACCGTGATTTGCCAATCCGGCTGACCAGTTGCATTTGAGAAAGGCTCCGAGGGTCGGATAAGAGACTGTCCTTCGTAGTTCCGAATCAAGTCCAGGGCAGCCTCGCCGCCTGACTCGGACAGAGAACCGGTTTCACGGAGTAAATCCAGAATCGTTGGAAGAATCTGGATAGACGTCACCGCGTCGTCGATGTTGATGTGAGGGAGTTTCGGGTGAGATAACACCAGAGGGACATGATAATTGGTTACTCCCGGTTCGTAGTACGGCGTCGTACAGCCACGTTCTGCAACACACAGCCCATGATCGCCGACGACGACAACCAGAGTCTCGTCCGCAACACCCTGCTCCTCTAAAATTCCCAACACCAACCCCAGCCAGGGGTCTACATAGCCAACTGTGTCCAGGTACTTGGCCAATTGCATATGGCGTCCGTTGTTCGATAGAGGGACAGTCGTTTTATTGCCCGGCACCTGGAATGGAGCATGTGTCGTCCCCGTTAAGTGCGTGAGAAAGAGTCTCTCCTTATTCTTTCTGGCTGACACAAAGACATCTCGGACGTAGTCCTCCAGTGCAGGCTCTGGTATGCCCCAAAAATCGGGCGCCACCTCAAGGTGGCCAAATTTGGGTGATTCGCCCCTCAGATACTGTTTGGTGATGATTTTGTCCGCAGGAAACCCAATCTTTTCCATCAGTGGGACTTGCCTGTCAAATTTACCATCCACGCTTTGCATGTACCAAGACTTCCACTTAAACGAGGTAAAATCATTCTTCGCGTTGTCATTACTCTGGTTTAGCCTGTTGAACGCTTCGAAAATTTGTGGCAAGCATGGCTGGTAAATATGGCGTTTAAGCTCGGCGTTCCAGTCGGCGTGAAGCGGAATTACTCCGCAAAGGGTGCCTGTTAGACTCTTCAACGTGTAGCTCACGGTTGTGTAGGCATTTCTGAAGTTGAGACCACCACGGGGCTTTTTGTTCTCGTGTTCAAAGCCATCCTCGTAATCGCCAGTAATAAAATTGGCATTAGGAGTGAGAGTGGCCAACCGATTTTGCGCGTCGGTGGGTAGTTTCTTGTCGCTAAAGGTGTTGCCAAGCTTTTTCCAAATGTAGCTGTTCTTTTTAATCGGGAACACATCTTGTCGGGTGGACTCCAGGTTGATCAGGACAACATGCCGGATTTTGACATCTCCAAGCATGTTACGAAGACCAGGCCGTACTTTTTTATCCAGATTGGAAATCTTCTTGGGATCCGCAGCGGCGCTATAGTGTTTTTCACCCGGCACATACCAATCTTCAAAACCCGCAAGCCGGGTGTCCTTAGGTAGCCATGGGAGATCGATCGGCTCGTCCAAGGCAGTGCGATTATCCCAACTGTAATTAATGCCCGTGCCGTGTACGGGTAATAGGTTAGCCAAGGCCGGTACCGAGCGTGCAAAATCAACCAAGGGCAGCAGTGGCAGAGTCCAAGACAAAAAGGTGAATGCGGAACTTTCAGGACGAGCTATACACTCGATAGCCATAACCATGAGTAAAGTGCTGAGTATTGTGTAACCGATGATCATCAGTTTCCTTGTTGGTAATTTGTCTCCACGCATATAAGGAGAGTTGTCCTCGCACTCGGAAATGTCTGCCGGTTTTTCCAATATGTCCTCTTCCTTTTGAGGTATGTTGGTGTATCTGGAACGAGATAGTAGGCGTATGTGTTTCTGGAATATAGTACTCAAAAGCCGAATAGGCCATGTGATAACGTCCAAAGCAAAACCCACAACTGCATAACAAATGTCTTGCAGGAAGCAGCTCGCAACGAACAGGGCAGAGAACACCAGCAAGCACGGCCCCATCGCTGACCACAAATACGCCCGGGCTGAGGCGTCTTTAACAAAGTTCGTATTTCGCCAGTGCAATTCCGAGCCCGTCACGGAAAAAAAAGTTATGTTAGATGTCGCTATGGCCATTAGACACATAGTAGTGACCATGGCGATAGCTGAGGCGATGGTTCGTATCCAGGGAATGCGCTTCACAGCGGCTCCATCGAGTAGCAGCCGCAGAATCAGCACCAACACCAAATCTTGTGCGACGAACGAAAGCCCCCATTTCAGGACATCCCTTGTAGTAAGCGCAGCGAAGTGAATGTAGATATGCGTTATCTTCGCGCTCAGAACAGCCACAGTGGCAACAGCGAGCGCAAAGCGACGGTTGCAACACCGAGAGGCGACGATGTTGATACAGTGGCGTATTAAACCCATGATGAAGTGGGAGATCTAGAATTTGCAAGACATTTTGTTAGCAATTTGTTTAACAGATCAGAGACATTAATCGTACAGTTCCCTTTCCTTTCGCCTGCTGAAATAATCACTCCCGTCTTTGCTGCATTGATAAGAGTGGCGGGCCTAGTATCACTACAGTCGCGCTGGCAGTTATCAGGTAGGTGGAATATTGTCGCAGACCCAGGATTCAGTGGGCGCCGGAGACTATTTTGTAGGTGGGCTGGGCGAGGGAGGGTCACACTAAGCCTGCTGGTACATGTGCCACCAGGGGGTTGTGATCAAGCGTGAGGAATGGAAAAACATGTGTATCTAAGAACCGCCCAGTAGAAGGTCAGGAAATTTAAATCGATAACGCGATGTCTTGTCTAGTTGAACTAAAGGAGTGAGGCTAAACACATTTGAGACACTGAACCACTCAGTAGAAGGTCAGGAATCTTGAATCAGCACGCGATGTCTTGCCTAGTTGGACCAAATGATTCGGGCTAAATCCATTTGAGACACTTATCTCCGGTATGCAGCGCTAAAGGGAGCAACCAGCCAATCCATTTTCGTTGCTGTCATGAGCGAAGGGCGCGACGCCAGCACATGGCTGAGCCAGTATGGGCCCGAATTGCCACACTAGCGGAGCATTTGTTCCACTTCTGCCCTAGCTAGCGATGCAACTAAATAGAACTCGTTATTTTCAGTGGAGATGGCAAGATAAAGTGTGTAAGGGGGATAGCTGATCTGGATGTTGCGGCGCCAGGCCCACTCAGTCAGGGGTAGCAGCAAAATACGGTCTCGATCGAAGGTATCAACACACTGGGAGTCTCCGTTCCCTATAGCCGTTCCGTTATGCCGTATTAGGCACCGTAATTCGGATAGCTGGAACCCCCTAGTAGGGCGTGCAGGTTATATCGGATGGGCCCGGGGACCCCGTATGTTGTCATTCAATTCAAGTCACTCAATCACACCGCAATGGATCGGCCCCTGTAACCTCAACAGAGGGGATGCCACTTGAGACCTACCCTCTTTGAAGGTCTAGGGTAGCTACACCAGCCTACAACGATGTGTTACCAATCGAGCCAACCACATGTGCAGCCTAGGACACTCGCAGACTGAGATGCGGAATTATTATTTCATCCCTCCGGGAGGATATTCAATCACCAGGCTTCACTTATCCGGCTTTTCTCCACAGCAGCGAGAGGGAAGTCATCATGACAACACCACAATCGGCCTCTCCTGAAGATGCACGTATGACGCGGTGCATTTGCGGGCAATTGTGGATCCCGGTGCGAGCAAAAGTGGATATCCGCGCATCATATCATTCGAATCTCATGCAGCGAGTCAATAAGCCGACTTGATTTGTCACATCGCTTGAAGCCTTGTCCAAAAATCTTTGGATCGCAATGACAGAGCACTCGAGGGAATAGAATATAAATTCTTTGACCTGCTTCCCTCAGTCCGGACAGAGAAAGTAAACCACCATCAGTGTCTACCATTGATTCTTGAGCGATCTTGTCAACATCAATACAACATTTTACCCCAAGCCCATATTCTTAAAAAACACCCCTTCACTAAGCGAAACACGATGGTCTCACCTTTCAAGAACATTCTGATCGTAGGAGCCACTGGCTCCATCGGTTCTGTGGTCCTGCAAGCGCTGCTCGATGAACCCTCATTCAGCGTTACCGCTCTGCAGCGTTCGTCATCTAAGCACAAACTTTCGCCGAGTGTCAACATCGTCACTATTGATGCCTCCTACCCTCTTGAAGCGCTGGTCTCTGCATTCACCGGCCAGGATGCCGTCATCAACTGCATGACATCCCTTGCAGTTGGCGATCAGCTCCGCTTTGTTGATGCGGCAGTGGCTGCTGGAGTGAAGCGATATGTCGCCTCAGAGTATGGCCTTAATAACAATAACCCCGAGGCGCGAGCACTCAACTCTGTTTTTCGCGAAAAGGGCGAGATTCAAGACTATCTTCGTTCCAAAGAGTCGCTTGGGATGGAATGGATGAGCATCGCTTGCGGGATGTGGCTCCGGTGGAGCGCATTGCACGATTTCTTGGGAATGCACATCAAAGAGAAGAAGTTTGTGTTCTGGGATGACGGCGAGGGCTGGTTCAGTGCAACCACTGAAGAAAACACAGCTCTCGCTCTGGTCAATGCTTTAACCAAGAAGTGGGAAGAGACAAAAAACCGGATTGTGTGGTTAAGTGATTTTGCTATTACGCAGAAGATGTTGCTGGAAGCAATTGAACGCATTGGCAACGAAAGCTTTGCCATTGAAACTATCGACGCTGTGGATTTTATCAAGCAGCAGCAGGCGGCGGTGGCCGCTGGGGACCCGTTTGCGACATATCACTTGATCGAGACAGGCTTTGTCACTGGAAAGTTCGGTGGTCATCTGGAGAAAGAGGGTAAAATTATGAATGATCTGTTAGGCCTACCAAAGAAATCCATCGACGAGGTGGTTGGAGCAGCTCTGGAAGCTGTGAAGGGATTGTAAAGATAGCTATCATGCTTCGATAATGGTGTTCTATTGGAGTGAGCTTCATAGTGGCAATATACGAGGAAAGCCTAAGTAATAATCTCTTATACTTTCAGATCGCTAGTATTATCTCCCAGCTCTGGGTGTAATGCCAAGTGTCTGTTTGGATTTGGTCTGTCTGATGGTATTGAGTAGAGGTAAGATAACCAAGTACAAAAATATGCAAAATACAGGCCATAAAAACCGACTAGGGGCGCCTAGCGCGTTACATTTAAAATTCCATCAGCTCACATGATCGTAGATATAAGGCTCAACGGACTGCGGTTTCGTTAGGCGGCTCCTAGTGTCATGGTAAACTACCGGGTAGCATTTCATTAATCCCTGTCCAACTCCCTGTTCTCGCTTCGCTCAACCCCATATGATCAACGTATATAGCGCTCTCGCATTAAAAAATAACCGACCCCGACGTAGTATCGAAAAGAAATACCCCGCCTTCGTTACAAATTATAGTTCAAGTGGGATCATATTTCCTCCTCCTCTCCTGGGTGAAAGCGGTCAAGTATTTGCCCTCATTGTCAACGTCAACTGCAATATATGCCCAAACTTCACCGCAAGCATGTGTCCAGAAGAAACCGAAGTAGGGCACGAGGTTATTGAACCAGAAACACACGATGATGCGGACTCTACTTTGAGTAGTGACATGCAATCGTCAACAGCATCGCTCACCGCTTCAATCATCGAGTATCGAACAATACATGGGCGCACCTTTCACAGCCAACGAGGCCCTGGAGATGCCGAGTATTGGGCACCTAATGATAATCAGCACAATACTAGTATGGATATCCAGCATCATGTCTGGACATTACTGCTCGACGGGGAACTCTACCTCGCACCGCTTCCAGACGAAGCCGGTAAGGTCCTCGACATTGGCACTGGAACGGGCATATGGGCCATCGACTTTGCGGATGAGCACCCGGAGGCAGTTGTAGTTGGCGTTGACTTGTCACCCACTCAGCCTGAATGGGTTCCGCCAAACTGCAAATTCGAGATTGATGATGTGTCTCTGGATTGGACCTGGCATAGTGATGAGTTCGACTTTGTGCATCTCCGGACTATGTTTGGCAGCTTTACAGATTGGCAGCACATTTTTAATGAGGCCTACAGAGTTTGCAAGCCTGGAGGATATGTTGAAGACTTCGAAGCGAGTGCTGATTTGATATCCGACGATGGCACTGTTACCCGAGAAAATGGTACCGCACTAGGGCAGTGGGGCAAACTGTTCCATGAAGCTGGTTGGAAAACTGGCCGCAGTATGGCAGTCTTTGAAGAAGACACCCAGGTGAAATGCATGAAGGCGGCGGGTTTTGTGGATATAGTGGTCAAAGACATCAAAGTAAGCTCGAGCAAGTACCTCAACACGAGACTGAGTGGCTAACATCACAGTGTCCATTGGGCCAATGGCCAAAAGACCCGAAGCAAAAGGAAATTGGTTCCTATGATCAACTAGCTGTTGAAGAAGGTCTAGAAGGTACTTGAAGCAAAACTCATAGGACCATCCCTTCATAGTTCATTGGCTGATTGGCAATTCTAGGCTACGTAATCTACATGTTCAACAACATCCTCGGTTGGTCGATGGATGAGGTCCAGGTGTATCTAGCGAAGGTACGAAAAGAACTGAGAGATAGGAGATACCATACGTATTTCTGGACAAGGACAGTTTACGGGAGAAAACCTACAACACCGGATAAATCATGATAATGGAATGATGTAGCTTGAACCTCAGCAATCTCAACTTCATCCATGATCTGCACAATAAACACGTTTTGCTGGTGTTCTAAGCCATTACACTGGTTTTTACAGTAGATATGATTATATTTATTAGAAGTTCCCAGATCTCGTCAAGACGTTTCGCACAGGTTTTGTGCTTCAATTTCTTTTTAAATCTCGATCCTGTAAAAATTACAGTTCAACACCCTGAATTAATAAGCAAAAAAAGAATATCAGTTCTATTATATGCGTGCCTCGTATCGGATATGTGTAGAAACCTACCTAGCCCTGAAATCCATTCTCATTTCCAGGAATAAGTTTACTACATCTTCTCTTTTCTCAAACGTCTCGCATCAATTCATATCGGATACTAGCTTTATGTCTCGCTCTTCGCACACCACCATATCTCGGGTTCAAAGAGCATCGAAAACCTCGAACCCATTCGGAAGACAAAGCTGCATGAGGTCGACGACCTCATGCTATAGATTTACCGCACACTTGCGCGAATGCGATATCTTGACCCAGCTTGGATTTAGCCAGGCCCATAAGAATGACGATGAACCGGCAAAATCACCAATCCACAAGCGGGTCCTCGAGATCCCGGGTGAGATGGCCGAGTTGGTTATGGCGCCAGGTTAAGGACCACCTTAACTCCATATTCCTGGTGGAGCAATCCTCCTGGGTTCGAATCCCAGTCTCATCATTCTTTTTTTGCCCATCTCTCACCATGTTAATCCTCTCATTACTAACTAGTTATCGCTCTCATGGTGTAATCGATTCCGTCATCTACCTCAACGGCATCCTCCATTGCATTGATACAGCGGGCGTGAAGAAGGTGGACTTTTTCCAAGACGGTTGATTTGCCGACTATAACACTGCTGATAACGTGGAATGAAGCCGTAATCTGTTTTACCATTGCTTTGATGAAGAGAATATGCGACCGTGAATGATGCCTTTGTCGATGATGGGAAACCACGGGAGCTGACTTGACAGTCTCTCCTGTGGGCCACTGGTCCTCTCTACCGCACCCAAGGAATTGGACCAACCAGCGTACGGAGACCATCCGCGACTGTCGAAATCTGGAAAACTTCGCCGCTTTCACTGTCGGGGGTAAGTAGACTTCTGCGACAATCATCCGCCCCTTCGAAAGAGTACTCAGAGCCGAACAATTTGATCCCCGTATTTTGGTTACTGAGTGCTACTTGAATCAGAATCCCACCACTACCACATGATGCCATCATAGCATTGGGCTCTTCATTTGACTGGGTACCTACTCCTGTAGCTCTAACACAGCTGTTCCTTGCCGCAGAATAACATCGGGGTAGTTGTAAGGGGGCGAAGACGTTGTCAAACTCCGGCTGAGCCACAAGCTCATCCATCAAGGCCTGACGTTGGGGTGCAGTTGGCCCATCGAAGTATGCATCTGCTCCGTAACCTTTTGTTGCTGCTATCTTTGAGGGTGTGGAAATCGAGGGCATTACTTTACGACTACCCCTCACCTCATGGGCACACCACATTACAATAAAGTACAAATTACAAAGATGAGATAACATAAGGTAAATAGCATTTTTATTCATGCCATAAAGGATTAAGAACCTAGGTCTACACTGCCCAACTACTCAATCTTAGTTAGAAAGAAATAGTATGTACCTGCATCTGGCAACTCCTTATTATCCATAGCGCCCATTACAACACCATCTGAGACATGTCGAAACGAATCAATAATAGGGAATTTGTCATAGATCATAGCAGTAGATACTACTCCTCGATACTTGACCTCGCGAAGCTATTAGACTAGTCAGCCTTGGGTCTGCAAAACCAAGATGCTACTCACTCTGGCGTGTCCATATTGACTGCACCAAATACGGTTCCCATCGTCATCTTCAAGCATGATAGGGTCGACATCATCTGCAGAGCGGAAGTCCTTCCCGGCCCATCGAAAGTCGCGTAGCAGCTTATGTGTTGGATGCCCAGTGTTGAAACTTCCCCCTTTCCATTTTCCAATGAGGGTGTCTACAGAAACCGATGGAAGATTCTTGTAAACATCTTCAAGAACAGTTTCCTCAATCAAACCGTCGATTTTGGTTAAGTCATTGAACTTTTGAATAGGTCTATATGTAGTGGAATTAGCAATCGCTCCATAATATATTTATGATCAAAACCTACGATGCTGCCATTTTTGGAGTTTTCAATAGGTTGTAAAAGAAGATCGATGTGTAAGGTGACTGCTTAAGAATGAGGAGAGGACCCCAATATGCTTTATATAAGAGAAAATAACCATACCATTGCACACGGAGAATGCACACGGAGAAAGCGTGATGGGAGCGGGAATTCTTCCGCGACACGAGTCACATGTAAACTTTGTCCTCTTTCTCTATGTCAGATTATTCTGACTGAGAAATGGGACACCGTGGGGTGATCTCCGTCACACGGACCACGCAACCAGTTAGCGTTACGAGCCCGCATGTGTCTCGGTTCGAGTGACAGGGTTGTGGTGCGGATTCCCAAGCAAGTGATTGACCTAAGAACAGGGGTTTTCAACCGCAGCGGAGGCTACTAAACGACTCTGTTTCTTCTACGGGGAATTGATTCAAGGTGTTAACGTGAATTTGACTTGACACGATTATTGTTTTCTTTACACCAAGGTGAGAAGTGTACCCTCCCTACGCTGTATCAGGTGCCTTCAACTTATGTATGAGTGTTCACTTTCTTTTAGGGTGACTCTAACAACAGCACCCGTCCGCAGCAACCAGTAATTATCCAAACTCATCAGGCAGCATCGAAATGTACACTGTCACGTGTACATCAAGCAGCATTTGGTATCATTCTAAGCTGCGTGGTATCATATCTGGTTAAGGCTATTTACTCAGATTAATCACTGCCTTTACAAAGAATAATTCGAGGACGGCATACATACCTGACGAGCATTCTAGCATCAAATACTTATGTGCAAACTCCTTACTCAGCCTCCAGTTATAGATATTATCGAGCCCTAAGCTGAATGCAAGGTCATTTCCCCCAACACACAAGATTGATGGTGGAGGTTTGGATGTCTTGCGAACTGCCGTGAGCCGCCGGATTAACTCGTTGGCGATGGCATTCTCAACTAGATCATCCGAAATTTGATGTGGATAATTTGCAGCAAAGTCAACCTCGAAGAATACCCAGGTAGGATCGAATAGAAAGCATTGAGGGGTGCCGCCACCGATGTTGCTCTCGCCTATGTCAACTTGCTGGTGAAATATTTCAAAGATATTGTATGCGGCATTGAGATGGGGTATCTCAATAACCGAGTACAGAATCAGATCTCGGAAAATATCCTCAAGGTTCAAATTGTCCTGCTCTAAGAGTAGTTGATCACGTAATTCAGACCAGCTAAAGAAATCAATCCCCATGAAGTGGGTCAGGCTTCTGGACTGGAGAGGAGTTGGCGTAAACGGCGCTGGTACGCTTCGATGGTTATCAATGCCGAGGCGCCATGCTAGGACTTTCTCGACGTAGCGGACGAGGTTCTGATTTGCGTCAATACCAATGACGCTGCGATGCCCCATAAAAGACGAGCTTACAATGCTAGAAAGATATGTTTCAAGGCCACAGCTCGAGGAGATAAGACCTGCTGCTGCACGAATAACATCCTGGATAGAGGCACCTGGGAAAGAGTGTATCTGGTCTTTGCAGCGAGAACACGCCTCAAGGATCTTTGTGCAGTAGAATTGCCCTGATGTGATGGAAAACTTGTTGTTCCCTGTAAAGTTGATTATTGGGGAAACGAAGGAGTCAGCTATGGCGATGTTCGAGTCGATATTGCATGGCTGGAGGTTTACTAAAGTGCCCGGGGATATTTCGGTATCTGCTGAAGACACTTGCCGGCTTGGGTAGGTGGGTAATGATTGAGCAAGCATGGGCCCTTGAATAGTACTATCCTCGCCATTCAAGCTGGGTACAGGCTCAAAATCATTAGTTGGCCCGGGGACTCTCACAGTGTCGTCGATGATGTCACCAGGGACGATGACATCTATACTGTTGTCGCGGATTACTTCACTGGCCGCTTCATCCATTTCCCGCACCCCTAACTCATAGAATATTGGATCATCTGAATGGGCGTTAGCTTTCGATCCCTGTCCGGAAATATGTGATATATGCCCGCAGCAGCTGAGGCAGCATTGGTGAGACTGAGGAGCTTCTTTCTCAATCGGAACACTGCCTCTCGAAGACCCTTGTTCTCTTCAATCAACTGTATGTGTTTTTCCACAAGAACTGGAAAAGACCCTTCTTCTTGGGTTTTATGAGCAGCCTTTAGAACCTGAACCATGTCTTCAAGGTGACGAGTGTAGGCGTGATTCTTTTCACGAATGCATTGTTGCGATGTGCGATTTTGAGCCCGCTTACGCTCTACGCGAGCCGAAGCAGCAATTTTGGAACCTGATGCGGATAGGGACTTCGAGGCCCGCTTCGGTGGCATGATTGCTGTCGATTAAGAATTATGGGGAGGTCCGTGGAGACGAAGGAAGAAAGGCGATAAAATCTATCGATCGGAACATACAGAGAGGACAAGTCTGTTTGCACACAGACCACAGTGCGCGAGCACACGTGTGGGCCTCATCCGAGGCCCGAGTTGCTGTGGATGCATGCACATGAGACTGAGCCGGCGGGGCTAAGTAACGCAACTTTTCGGCGACACCGGATGTTCCATCAACAGGGGGGATGTGTGAGTTTCAGAGAGCCTGGAATATGTAGTATGATATCTTGTACCTCAATACTTGAATAAATATTACAATTTAGACTCCTGACGAAGTCTCCGCTCTAGGCCTATCTTTCCTTTGGTTGCCCTTGAACATGGCGGTCTATATATGATTCAGTGATAAAAGATTTATGCGAGCTTCTAATCATGGATAGAAATGCTTGACTTTGGAGTGTGCGCCTTTGTAGGTGGCGATAGTACAAGATTTACTGGCTCCATTGAGGGAACGCACAAGCATGGACTACCACATGATCAGCTTTCGCTTGATCTTGTTTTAAATTCCATTTAATTTTAAACAATTATTGAGTAAATTGGATTGTTTGCCGGTTAACATCTCTTTGCGATACGGGGAGGAGAAGCGCCCCTGCAATCGTGCAGCAACAGCCTACATGGCGTGTTTTGTGACAATTTGGAGCCGTGTCAGACTTTTCTGACATAGAAAGAACTGAGTGGGCTCAACAGCTTTGACCACTACCGCATCTGTCTTAGTATTGCTGCATTTCTCCACATTGCCACTGTGTGACTCGGATTTTCGAGGCGGACACGGACACGGACACTTGTAAGACCCCGAGCGCAGTGACACAATTAAGTCGTGCTTCTCTCCCCTAGCTTTACTCTGACGTAGCAAGTAGTTTTTAGTTGAGTCGAGGAAAAATACAGTCAGATCTTTTTGAACGGCATTTGTGTGAGTATTTGCGAAGAAAGTCAAACTCAACGATAAGCTACATGTTGAGAAGAGGCGTAATCATATAATATTATAAAATGAGAACCATGACGACTGCTTCTCGACTGAACCCTTGATAAATCAATCAGAACCATGGCATTCACCGACTTTATCCACGCAGCGGTTTCAAAGAGCCTTCAATTCTCAGGAGCCGCTGCTGATAAGCTTCTGAAAGATGCCAGCCATCAGTCTTGGCTGCGCGCCGGTCTGTGTCTTTCTGGAGCCTTTATGGCGTACTCGGTAAACCAAACCTTGAACAAAAACGCCCTCAATCATGGCGAGAAGGCTGTATTTGACTGGTCAAAAGAAGTGGTTCTTGTCACTGGCGGATCCGGTGGCATTGGCGGAGAGACAGTTCAGCGTCTAGCTGCTGGAGGCACTACAGTGGTTGTCTTGGACCTGATTCCACTTACATACCCCGAAGGTATGAATGTCTACCTCAAGAATTGCCTGAGCTGATTTCTGATCTTCATTCCATGTACAGCTGAAAACATTCACTACTATCAATGCAACTTGACCGATTATGAGCAGTTGCATGCCGTTGCCGCCAAGATACGCCAGTAAGCTCCATGCCCATGAACAAGTCAATATCGACTAAAGAGCTTTAGTGAGGTTGGCGAGCCCACAGTCATCATTGCGAATGCAGGGATTTGTCGTGGAAAGCCGATTCTAAATGCTGACAAGAACGATATCAAAGTGTACGTCACCCAATGCCTTCATCTACTCTGTCTATCGATGTACTAAGTTCCTCAAGTACATTTGATGTCAATACTCTTGGTCTCCTTTGGACGGCAAAGGTATTTCTTCCATCTCTCGCAAAACACAATCATGGTCACTTCCTAGTCGTTGCGTCACAAACTGGCTACATGGCGACTGCTTCTGCCACCGACTATTGTGCAAGCAAGGCTGCTGCGATTGCGATTTATGAAGGTTTACATTCCGAGATGAAACATATGCATGGAGCTCGAGCTGTTCGAATATCTTGCATCTCACCAAGTCACGTCCAAACAGCAATGTTTAATGGCATTAAGCAGGTGCCAGGAATGTCTTCCATTACACCTCAGTCTCTTGCGAAGACTATTGAGGGAATTATCAAGGGTGGATATGCACAGAATATGATTGTGCCGAGGCCAGCACGTTTCTCAACCGTTATACGGGCTCTACCAGATTGGATCCGTGTCTTCTTACAGGACCTATCTGTTCAGGCCTTTACGAATCTCAAGCCCCGTGACACGGTCGCGGAGTTGTCGAAGTCTGGGTCTGATAACTAGACTAGAAGGGTCAGAACATAGGGGCCTGGTATCCCACTACTACAACCAGGTGAGGTGGATGGAGTACAAGAGGGACTTCTTTCGCCGCAGGCATCGATGGTGGAACGTGGATCTGTAAATATTTCTATTGACTTTTTCTTTATACCATTGAGAAACACAACGGTGCGCGAGCAGTCTTCTTCCGTTGTACGTGAGTATACTAGACAGTGGATAATGAGAACTGGAGAGACTTACCTACTAGGGTCGGCTGTGTACAGTCACAGACGGTTGTATCTTTAGTTAAACAAAGAAGGTAGTGAGGTTTAAAGTAACGTAGTAGAATGAAGTACATACTAACTAAAATTTAGTTAATAATAGCCCGGGCCGTGGCCGGGACCTACCGCCAGGACCCGCGGTCCGCCATCACGTGTAAGACTAATAATATCCTTCCATGCGAGCCGAGATTGCGGTCCTTCTTCCTCTGTCTAGCAATTGATAAACAGTCCATTTGACTCGTCAGTAAGTATTCAGGGGGCGCCCACTAACCCGCAATACAGTGACCTGTGTGTCTGGGGTTACCAGCGGCGCTTCTGCCACAATATCTGTCCCTGTTGTCAATATGACGACCTCCATGTTATTTCTGGCTATTTAAACCCCAAAATCTTGCCACATACCTGCAACCATAGAGAAAGTGACACATTTGGTAATGTGGGAGATATAATTGGTGCCTCCGCGGCCACAGCGCTGGAATGCTTAAGTATCGAGCATTCCATCCGAACGAGAAACACAGACACAAACATGATGTCTCTCGCTTTTTGTCACCCCACAATATGTATGAACAGATCGGTCGAGAAAATGGTCTAATATTGCAAGTGAAATATCTCGCTGAAGCGGCTGGCATCTTATCAAGACATGTCGGAGCCTACGAGATAATATTTTA
The DNA here is from genome assembly GCA_014621425.1 of Cylindrodendrum hubeiense. NCBI lineage: Eukaryota > Fungi > Ascomycota > Sordariomycetes > Hypocreales > Nectriaceae > Cylindrodendrum > Cylindrodendrum hubeiense. The sequence continues at coordinate 27,577 of JAANBB010000042.1, forward strand.
GTACTGGAAAATATCCACACATACCAGACTGAAGCCCAAAGTCAACCTTCTTCAGCTGACTAACCAGACGCGGATTGGTGCTGAACAATGTCTCTGCGTGCCGCAATACTCGAGGTATTTCAGCTCTTTTACTGAAGCCACTATTGGCCCAGACTCGATGAATCAATAATACTGTAGAGATTGTGGTAGACTTAAAGGAGAGCCATCCGCCGACACTATCCGTCTCATTCTTCAATCTCATACAGTTTCCTCAGCTCTCTATTTCACATTATACTTCCACATACCACTGTGAACTATGAGTCAACCTACTGCTCCAAGTGTTTCCATCGACAACCCTGCCTTCAGGTACGGACCAACTGTTCTCCAACCGGTTGAGCAACCTGACCCAAAATCCCCCGATCCCGTCGATGGTAATCCCGATGTGACATCGTTAGATGTTCTGAAAAATTTCACTGGAACTTTTGGCGGCTTCGGGTTCAACACAATCTTCCGGCCAAATAGCAAGAAGACTCCGACTCCGAAAGAAAACACAGATGACAACGTCTTGCAACTTAATTTGACGAGCGAAACTATGACCTTCGGCAACCCGCTTGGAGATGTGCCTAACCGCGGCTTGGATAATCAGCCGGATATCATGCTCGACGGTGTGCCATACACACAGACCATCGTTGACACGACGGAGATTCTGAAAGATCAAAAGCCCCCAATCATTCACTTTGAACCTGGCCTCTGGATGCGAGTCCCCGGTTCAGAGATGCCCGGGCTCCAGGCGTCTTTCGTCCGCATGGCATCCATCCCTCACGGCACGACCATCAATGCTCAGTGTTTCGAGCCTGCAGTCACTTCCAAGGGTTCGCCAACCATTCCAGAGGTATCAATAATGCCACGATCCATCGCCGATGGGCAGGAGCAGCCCTTTACAAGCCAGGATGCTTCTAACAACAGTAATGGCCGCATCCCTCAAAAGCTTGGTCCATTCATCAAAGATGGAACAATCACAGAACCCATCCTCAAGAATCCCAACAAGATCTTGGTGGATGCTAACAACGGAAAGGAAATCATTGAAAGCACCACGTTCACGGTCTCGACGACACCAGCAGCCCCCGAGCTTGGTGGTGGCACAAGCAACATCGGATTCCTCATTGGCGCCGACTCCGGGGTAGCATTGGCTTCAGTCAGCCAACGTAGCGGCAACGCAAACGCTGTGAAAGTGACGGCTCAGTACTGGGTGTCCAAAGTACGTGCAAAGATCGACCTGCAGCCATGCTGTAAAATGGAGTACAAGACGGTTTCCCCAGCTGCTTCTCATCCAAGGGATGCTATCCCCATGTTCGTTGTCGACTTTGACGTCACTTCAGCTAAGACAGTAACGGTTGAGTATACCCAGATTCAGTACTCTCAGAACGTTATCCTCGACTTTAATAGCCTTAGCTGGCCGCATATTTCCGTTGCAACTCTTGCTCCAACAGGCCTGAGCCTCAAGTCTGTAATTGTTGATGAGTGAATATGGTTAGTCCTATTATTAGGGGTAAAGTGCTAGTTGAGGATTGAGTCAGGGAGTTGAAGGGAGCAGGAGCCAGTAGTAGTTCTATTCAAGGTTTGGGAGAATTTTGAAAATCAAAGTTTAATCAACTTAGTCTCGTTAATTTAAATACCATGCTCAGCTATTCGTATGTCTAGTAATACCCTAAAGTAAAATGTCTAACAAAGAAAGCACCAGAGACTTTATACTGGTATTGTTACAGCCAAAGGAGAGAGTGTGTAGCAACCACATGAGTGAAATTAGATGCAGTCACATAATATCCACGTCATTTTACGTTTTCATTCCAAAATGCAATGGCGGTATATTTGGGGGTTTCAAACACCTATCTATACTATGCTGAAGTATTGTCAAAAGTCTTGGACAAGATTATGTGGTTTTTGAAATGCAAATCTATCTATTCTCTACGTATAATATTCAAAACAAGTCTATCGCGTTATTATGTGAACTGCCGCAGTAATGTTGTAATCAGAACTTCAGTGTGTGAACCATGATTGGAAGCCCGACTATGACGACAAAAGCCCACGTCGACGTATATACACGTTAACCCAAGCTAAAGCCTGGTGCTCTGCATTTTGAGCCACGGCAGAACGACGTTGACAACATCGGCAAGATTCTCAGGGAATAGCGCGTGCGAGGCATTTGGCACCACCGCGATGGTAGCGCGTTCGGGAAAGTTGTCGATGGTGTAGTTCCATTGGGCTTCCGGCTGGAAGGGATCTTCGGCCGGAATGATCTCCAACACCTGAGTTGAATTTGCGCCAGCCCAGAATGTAGTCATATCGCCGGCAGCTTCGATCGCCGCGTGCTCGAGGGCGAGTGTCTCTGGATACCATCCATCAAGCCAGATGCGGGCGTTATGTTCCGCTGTGAAGAAGCCCTTCTCCAGTGCAGCGAGGCGCACACTCGCGGGCAGTGTCAAGTTTCCGCACACGAGTGGTAGAGGAGCGATGTCTGCAGGGATCTTTGGCGCACCCGGCGAGGCGGTGATAATGGCAGGCACCTTGTCGGGGTAGTTGAGCGCTGTGCGCTTCGTAACGAAGGTGCCAAAGGCATGGCCAAAAACGATAGCCCGGCCGCCGGCAAGGGTGTCGATGACCTGGGCCACATCTGCAGCGAGATCGTCGAGAGTCACATTCGTCATTGGGCCAACAGAACCCATGATACCCCTAGGCTGAGGCCGGAGAACTTTATAACCGGCGTCGACGAGGATAGTGCTTATCCCATTAAAGTCTTCGCCACTATCACGACCGTAGGAGGGATAGATGAGCACAGACGGGCCGCTGCCCTGGACGAGGACTCGTAGGGTGGACTCCGCTGTTTGCACCCACTGGCTGGGCCACTCAAGATCATCAGCGGTCACAATGGTCGTAACAGAACCGACGGGGGCAGCATTGACCAGCTGTGTCGCTGCGAGCCAGGTGAACAAGGTATTCAACGTCAACATGATGAAACTCGTAGTAGGGGGCAAGAAAAGGCTAGAATTCTTGTGTGTGTTTTGCAAAATCGCGTCGGTATGTTGGTGCAGTGCTTGCCTTAGCTGTTGGTAGGTATAGAGAAATGATCAATGGAAGATGATGAAGTGGTCTTTGGTGCTGTAGTGGAAATATTGATATCATTGCGACAAGACAACGGTCTTTTATAATTGATCCAAGTTGATCTCGACGTCACCATCTCACCCACGCCCGACTTCTTTCCGACTTGGAAGCCGCAGCTGCGAACAATAGTTCACGGATATTTCGGTACGCTGTGCATTGTAATGAATTACACAATCTGATTACGGATAGGGTGGCGTTCGTACCCGGGACTTGCATCCGCGCGGATGAGGCTGTGGACCATTGAGTCAAATATGCCAAGGAATGCGTGCATCCGACTTAATAGATCACATGATTGGAATTGCTTGTTACTGAAGTGCCGTTATCCTGACCCCTGGTCGTTTTCGGAGCCGACGGAGGTCTTAGTTAGCTTCATAAGTAGTAACATTATCTGCAGTCCAGGCCCACGGACACGATGACATCAGTGATGGATTTAAGGTGTCGGGTTCAGCCTTGTCAACTTCCTGAACTAAGACGGATCAGGTTTAAATAAAATTATATGTTTGTCAAACGAGCACTGCAGTGACCAGCTGCACGTAATACACTGTCCGTGTTCACAGGGATCAATACTGTCTTTGAGGATCCTGATGAGGCTCGGCGCTAATATCATATTTTATCCTAGAACTTGCTATTAAATAATGGCTTCTATGGAATTGAGTACACAATTTTACCTGCTGAACTGGCTACGTCCAAGTCCCTGTGAGCCTTCCGTACCTCTTCCCACGGCAATACAGTATCCAGCCGTAATGTGCAATTGCTGTTTTGGTGCTGAGTTGTAATGACGTCACTTTGCGGCAAACACTCGCCGCTACACGAATTTAGCAATAACAATACGAAAACAGTGCACTGCTCCATGATCTTTGCAGGAAAAACTGGGCAGGAGCAACTGGGGATGAGAAAAGTAGCTCATTCCGAATTACCCGTCGTGGCGTCACAGCGGCCGCCTTACAAAGCCACGCTAATTACTTAGTAACCTTATCAGTAACATCCCACGAATCTCGCCCGTAACGGCGATTCGCCAAGCCCAGACTTCATCCCCACAGCGCCTTCTGTAGCTGCCTCTTGAGGCAAGATAGAGTCGTGTAAATCTCATGATCGGTTATCCCATCGGCTGAGCGCTCATGGACAGGCACCAAATACTCCCGTTGAAGGCCTGAGAAGCCGCAGAGTGCAGGTAGAGGGACAGCCAGACCCGATGATATTTTGGTGTTTAGACGCGCTAGAGAACAGAACACCGGTATACTTAATTAAACACTCTGAGGCGATTGCTCTACCCAGTGGGCTTTTCTTGAGCGACACTAATATGATAACCTCCCGGAGCACTAGACCGCCGTTTGGACTCCCACGATATTTTAATCGACTTTCCATCATACTGTGTTCCACATGCGAGGTAGATTATGAGAAGATGAAGCCTCACGTCATGCTCAAGCTGATACAGCCGGGGTCACCAAATAATGGCCTAGGGTATGATCGAACGTCGGCGAGGCCGAACTGCATAGCAAGAAGTTGTTCATGACAGTAGTTCCAAACCCCTGCATCAGAAGAAAATCGGGGTCTGCACCACAGGCGAGCCATGACGTATATGCATAAGCTTGAGCCGTGTAATTCAAGGACATCCACACCACGGCCCAAATCCGGCGGATCCGAATACACCTTCACGGCCTGCAGGTGGTGGCTTAAAGTATAAAACCCTCAAACAACCACAGTTGTATTGATGTCAGAACAAATATTGATTGTATAAATCTTCAACAAGAGAAGCAGTGTACTAAAACCTGCATGCATATTACTTTATCATTTATCCATCTAATCTCTCTCTACTTCTACCCACCACGACTCGTTGATCACCATGGCTCAGAGAGTGCTGCTGACAGGTGCGAACGGGTTCATCGCCCAGCACATTCTATCTCAACTTCTTGAAGCTGGTCACTCTGTTCGGGCGGTCGTTCGTAGTCAAGCCAAGGCAGACCAACTTCGCGGTTCTTTTGCCAAGGACGTCTCCTTGCAGAAGCTGGACTTTGCCTTGGTGCCCGACATCACGGCCCCCTCTGCCTTTGACAATGCCTTGGCCTCAAAACCACCGTTCGATACAGTACTCCACACCGCGTCGCCTTTCAACTATCGCCAGGTCACGAATAATCTCGAGTTCCTTGAGCCCGCTCAAAAGGGCACCGTTGAGATCTTGCAGGGCATCACCCGCGTGGCGCCGACCGTTAAGCGGGTAATCCTGACAAGCTCAATCGCTTCGGTCATGGACTTCTCTGCGCCCAAGGAAACCAACCCGGCCAAGATCTATACTGCCGAAGACTGGAACCCGACAACCTGGGAGGCCGCCCTATCAGCACCAGTCATAAACACCGCATATGTTGCCAGCAAAAAGTTTGCCGAGAAGGCCGCGTGGGATTTCATTGCCCAACAGAACCCGGGCTTTGACCTTGTTGTCATCAACCCGACCATGGTCTATGGGCCACTCTACGACCCCGCCATCTTTGGCAGCCCGCAGGAACTGAACCAGAGCAACTTTGGCTTGTGGAACAACTTTCTCAGGCCAGGTCTGAGTTCTTCCTCCCCGGTCCCGGCCAACACGCTGCACCTATATGCCGATGTTCGTGACGTAGCCCGCGCCCACGTGCTGTCTGTAACGACGCCGGAAGCTAGCGGCAAGCGATTCATCATCAGTGCCGACAGGATCTCTAACCAGCGCATCGCCAATATATTCAGACACGCGCTGAAAGATCTCAAGAGTAGAATCCCAAAGGGAGAACCTGAGAAAGAGGCGTTACCGGAGGGATCGTATGGCGCTGACTCGTCGCCAGCGAAGAACATACTGGGCTTGACATTTCACAGTGCTGAGGAGACTTTTGCACAGATTGCCAAACAGCTTCTAATAATTGAGGAGCGATCTTCAAACAATTAAAATCTAGCCATAAGCTATTTATCAAAATTTTAAATTTAGTATAGTGAAGACAGCTGGTTAAATTCGGTTGATTAAATATTTATTCTTTGAGCTGGGTAAAGGGGCTAGCATTGCCACTTGCTCCTACTGCATGGGATATATCCCAATATTATACCAATAGTATATATAGTATTAAAACCACTTGGACTATTTACTTAGAACAAGATATAACCAAACTCGACGGGGTTAGTACTAACAAGAGCAGGCTTCCCCTTGGTAAATTCCGCCCTACCTAGTTGGAGTCCGTACTGGTCCTGGTGCGATCGGCATGCTATGTCCTCAGCGTCGGGAGCTGGAATGTGAGGAATGTTGACGCTGGTGCTCTCGAGTTGGAGCTTGGTAGTGTGGTAGTTGGCGCTGGTTAGATGACCAAATGGAATTCTGACAGGTGTTTGGTTGTGAACAACCCCATTGAATACAAGGAGGTTTTGTAGGCCACCGGAGCTTGTCGGACAGCCGGCTGAGCTGCGGGCGAACAAGGAGAGAGATTAGGATACTTCTGGCACAACGAGCACACGCCAAGCCAATTTTCAGCGCAATACGAGGTCTCAACCTCCATGGTCGCTCGGCCACTACCAATAGTTGCCTAGCGTGCTTGGCGGCAGGGACTGCGGTTTGCAACGGCGTATTTGAAGCTTGTCCCAGACAGGACTATCGTCATTTCAACATTACATCAAATTGAAAAAGAAATACGCCTACACCAGTCCTGATATATTTTTAAATTCACTAAAACAGCATGTCAATCTGATACACGCACCCTCATCTTTGAACCTGCACCGATCTATTGTATTATGAGGTGGCGCGTAGCAAGTGCATCAAATCAAAGACCTCGGCCAGGGCTCTCATGACCTGGCGAGGCATACAGCACAGCCTGAAACACGTGATTCGGGAGGGGTTAATATTTGCTGGCAATGTTTCTGCATGGTCACAGGGAGGAACCCTCAACCGTTCACAATCGCTGCCTAACAGTACGAATATTCAGAAAGCATCCGGCAAAACCAACTCGAACATGTCGTCAGAAGCAGAGCCACTACTTCGGGGATCCGATGTGACAATAACAGCGCCCGACCCACCGCCGGAACCATCTGACAACACCACGCGCAGCCGCATCTTGGCTACCTTTCGCGCAACCTTCAATTGGCGACAATATCCTCGGGACCTCTGGGTTTGCATTCTTTTGCGCACCCTATTTGACCTTGGAGCCAGAACTGTTGATTACCCGTTTGTGAGACTTGTGATGTACGCCTCGTGTAGAGCTTACCGAGAAGATAATGGCCTGCCACCGCCCGACCAAGATGGGGACTTCTGCGGGGGAGACGACTATGACGAAAGGCCAGTGTTTATCATTTTAAACACACTCTTCCCTCTCTCAATTTTTGTTGGTATGGTAGAGAATGTTATTTGCATGGAATTAAACTGATTCTTGCTAGCAATCCTTGTACATCTACCGATGGGCTATCTCCTAGACAAAAGGGGAAAGCGTCTGGCTCTGGGCCTGAACATTGCTAGTCTTATTATGTACCATGCATTTCTTGTATTCGTCGGTAGGTTGCTCGCTCGCTCGCAGGAACTGCACTGAAGCATCGTTTAGCATACACACCAGGGGTTCCTTTTTGGTGCCTCTACCTGGCGCCAGTTTTCATTCTCACTGGTGGCGGGCCCTGGACCACTGTCTCACTTATCTACGCCATCATTAGCACCAAATTGAAGCCAAACCAGAGGTATGTTGTCGCATGCGATGCTCCTCTATCATACGCCTCCTATTACGTTTTAACACTATCCCCAGGACTACTGCCTTTGCTATAATGGAGGGGTTTTCCGTTTTTGCCGTCTTCATAGGGCAACATATCGGAATGGCCTGCACAAGCATCCCTATGTGGATCCCATACCTCATATCTCTAACTACCTTCCTCCTGATGCTTGCACCAACGTATCTCATCTCTCGAGATGCTAGGGACGACCTTAATATTGTAGCTGAAGAGGCTCTATCGGCTGAACGAGAGCCGCTTCTGGATGACAGGATTCCACGCGACCAGCACATCACCGATGAAGCCCCACCTCCAAGATTTTGGCAACATCCCAAGGCAGGGATGTTGGCTAATTGCTTCGGGTCTATTTTCCTGCTCTCCGTGGCAGGAGGCTCCGCGGGAGTTCTCATTTCCTGGATATTTTCACGTTTTAGCGGAGTGAACTTTGCTATTGTATGCTCAGGTTTTATATCGAGACATAGGATTCGTCAACTAACTACCTCACAGATCATCAATTTCTTCTTACCCAGTAGAATCACTTTGCTAGTTCTCTTCTTCGTCCTGTTACCAGTAACTGGTAATTGGTTGGTCGATATCAACAAGATGAGTGCCCCAGCCAGAGATCTTTCTCTCTCTATTTGGAGCTTGTCTATCTCGGCGGTAGGCTTCTTTATAATTACCTTTGCTCCTAACATTATATTGATTTCCCTCGGGTTTGCCGTGGCGTCTCTGGGTTCGGGTGTGGTGCTTACGTTGAAAGCATTTCTCGTATCAAGTGTGGATCCTGCAAACGCAGGACGCCTCATGACAGCCATCTCTGCCATCGGACTTACTGGTGCTCTCATCTCGGGCCCAATCATGGCCCTTCTTCATTCCTTGGCTAATGAAATTGAATCATTTGTCCTAGGGCTTCCGTTTCTGACATCGACGGTAAATGAATCACGTCAATACTATATGTCTTCGGATTATCTAACATGCGTCTAGATCCTGTATCTACTCAGTATCTATCTGCTACTCCGGGTCCGTAGGACACAGTCTGAAGCCGTCTAATGTGCTTCCAAAAGCGAAGTAGGCTTTAGATAAGGAGAAGGGGTAATATACGTTAAATGGCTTCTTTCACATAAAGATGAAGAGGGCTGTAACAGTTTACTGATTGGCCGAGAACTTCTTATAAGATAGTCAAGTTAACACTATGTGACAGAGTTATATGTCAAACCCTCCCTCTTGAATTATGTGTTAACAGGATCTCAAAGAAGCCCAGAGATAGCGACGAATCAAATAACCAGTGAGATGAGGAGGTTTTCAAACCTTTGTATTGCAACCACAGCTGGCTCGGCGATGTAAGCTGAACCTTGCCTCGGGGAGATCATTATCAAAAGGATATCTATGCTTGCAAAGACACAGACAGGTTTATGGCCATCGACATCAAGTAGGAATGGTCATAGAGTCGGTGGGAGCACGTTAACCCTTAATAATACCATCCGTTATATTCTGAAGGCACTCTTGAGCTGTATACCTGTGTTTGGTCTTCGCCAGACTGACCATAGAAGCTACTAGATGATATTTGACACATCTCCAACGTCGTTTCTGCTCACATTTGAGAAAAGAGACACACCCTACAGGCCCTGCTGCTTCTTCAAAACATCAATCAACTTCTGATGCTCCCCAATGTCCGTGTTCAATCCCTCAATTGTCTTCTGCAACCCTGGGATCACGAGACCGACAATCTCCTTGTTCAATCCATCAATCTTGCTCTGAAGCTCAACGTTGCGGATGTGAGCTTGCTCAAGAGCCTTGTGATCCTCAGCGTCATGCTCCTGAGCCTTCTTCCACTCATCGTGTTCCTTCTTCTTCTCAGCGTCCAGGTCGGCCGTAAGCTTCGCCTCGGCTGCCTGGGCGTTGAGGAGAGCTCGCTCAAGCTGTAAAATTCGATCTTGCTGAGTCTTTTCTTTCTTCGTCTCTTGATCGACAGCTGATCTCAGCTGCAGGATGATATTCTCGTCCTGTTTCTTGATGCTCTCAAGGCGAGATATATCAGACCTGAGCACTTGTTCCGTGCTTTGAAGATTTTTATAGAGTTTTTCGAGTTGTGCATACGACTGAAGGGGATGCATCATTCCATCGACGGCGACTCTACCATCGGCTAGAATGTAGTAGTAGCTGTCGTCGGATGCGATGGCATCCTGGATGTGGCCGTAATCGTGAATTCCAACCCACTCATTTTGCTGTCGAAGAAAACGGAAAAGTTTGCCGTTTGTTTGAAGCTTGTAGAGGAAGTCCTTGGTTCCAACAATGGAAGTGAGGTCTTCTGGGCGAGAAATGGACGTCCAGGTCTTGTTGTATGGGTAGGTGTAGTCCCATCTCCAGATAGAACCGTCCCTGTCTCGTCTGTAAAGAGCCCCATCTGCCCAGACCAACTGCACAGCATTGCGGGAGTTTTCGATTTCAGTGTAGCCCATGGTGAGATATGTAATGAGGTGGTTTGAAAGGTTTTATAATGTGATTGATGACTTTGGTCTGCTTTTTGTCTGACTGGGAAGCTTGGTGTGTCGAATACCAGAGGGTAGAAGCGTGTCCTTTTATACATGTTCCGGAGCTAGAGAACTTCGTTACAAACCATGACATTAGCTTCTGCCAGTGTTCATCGGATCAAAAATCACTGCCTCAGATCCAAGCATTGACCTCTACTCACACCAGCTTACGTGCTTTGCTGACGTGGCCCGTTGTTGAAACGTGATTGCGAGTGCTTCGTTACTAGTTTCTGAATAGGGATATGATTGGAATCGAAGGCTAGCTGAATTCAAGCCACAATACAGCGGTGATTCGTCCAGCGAGATCGTTCTACACAATTCGGCCCAGGCGATGCAGAGCTAATTCCGCGTGTATTGTGAGGGTGGCCCATCGCTGGAAATGCGACTTGGAATTCTTCGATGTCTGTTCTGGATAGGGAAAGGGTTGGAACAGAAGGCTAGCTGAATTTTAACCCCAATACAAGAATGATTGGTCGAAATAAATATCTGAGCCCCCTTCAGTGCAAGAAGCTAGATGATGTGGAGATATTACGACGTGCATCTAATGCAGGTCTCCGCCGAGAGACCCTCAGCTGCTTACTCGCCTTGCCGCTGAAAGCTCGACTGGCTCACAATACAACAAACGGCGACGCCACCAAAGCGATGGCCTCATAAATTAGTAAATGCAGAGCTATTGCGACGCACATTTAGTGCACGTCTCCGCCAATGCTCCCTCAGCTGCTTACTTCCTCTGCGGGGGAAAACTTGACTGGTCCAAACGACAAGAGACGACGCCACCACCAAAGCGATTGCCCAATTAATCGAGGCATGTAGCAGCTCAATTACCTTTCTAAGAACATGGCGCTCGTCATCTTCCAAGTCTGCATACGATAGTGTGTTTCCTTGCCAAGATCGTCAGCAAGCTAAGCACCCGAGCTGACGAGGTCGAGTGGATCGTTCACAACTGCATAAGCGATGGCTGGAAACGCGACAGCTGCATGAGCGATATCTAGAAAACGGCCTCTATTGCGGGGTTGGGCAAGATCAACTGACGCCATTTAAAAAAAAACAACGAGCACAATCTCACGGAACGCTCGGATTAAGTGAGCTATGGAAGTCCAACTGCTCTACAATTTTGCCTGCTCCTTTCCCGTCAAAACCCGCATTTGTGGTCCGCCACGACTTCCATCTCCACTCATTGCTCGCTTCGAGTTCCCACTCTCACCACGTCGAGCAGCCCATTTGTTTTGGAGTTCTGGTGAGGCCTTGCGCTCAAAACAATCGGCAATGTGTTTTCCGAGCACAGGGAGGAACTTGAAGGCACTGTGGAGAGCTGTTAGCATCTTGACGGAAGGGCGGAATGAATCCCACCGGCAAAATATAAATGAACACTTACTGTCCTGAGCCACCCGTCGCAAAGAATAATCCCTCCGTATCCGGGTGGTAGTCGACCATAAAGTCGCTCTTAGGAGTGTCCGTGTACCAACACATCCTCAGATTTGCCCATGGACGATCGCCAACTTCGGGGAAGAAGAACTTGGCCCCCTCGCGAAGCGCCTTCTCTGCATCGTCGGGCAAGTAGCCAGTAGCTGCATTGTTCCCCCGGAGTTTCGGGGTGGATATGACGCGACCCGGACCGACCTGAACCTGAGTTGCGAATCCAAACCCGTGGCGGGCTAGTTTTAACTGGTGCGTGTCTGGTGTGGGTGGGAAGCAAAAGACACCAGTGTCCATATTCACCATGACGGGCATCGCACTCATGCGCTTTGCCTCATCTGGACTCAGCTGAATGAAACCCACAGGCTGGCCAACGGCCATGATGTTATGGTTCATGTCGGGGACTAGTCCATTTGTCCAAGCACCAGTAGCAAGAACAACAGTATCTGCAAATATCTTGGTCCCTGCGGCGGTCTGGACGCCGGTGATGCGAGACCCGACTTTTTCAAGCGACACCACCGTGCCGTGGGCACCAGTGACAAATGAGACGCCAGCCAAGCTACACCGGGTGGCGAGTCCCCGAATTGCATCGTGGGCGTTGGCCCACCCGCCCATGTTGTTGTGCATCACTGCTGCATCCTTCAGGTCGGTCTGTACACCCGGGTAGAGAGTTTTGATTCGTTTGTCTGCTTCGTGAGCCTCAAATAATTCCATGGGCTGCTGGGACTTCTGCTCCTGGCGCATGCTGCGATATCCCTGCATGTAGGGGCTGTTGCCAGCGGACAGCATCATGAAGCCGGATTCATGGTATTGAGAGGCCCAGTTGGAACTACGCCACTCTGCCAGGGCGTCGACAGCGAGGGCCGAGTAGAACGGGTCTGCATATTCCGAGCGAATGATGCGCGAGACATCAACACTGCTGCCATCTGGCACTGGGGGCATATACCGGTCAAGAACTGTGATATTGGTGTAGCTCCTATTGGTGGCGAGGTCGTATGCGAGACTGAGGCCAAAAACGCCAGCGCCGACGATGATCAGCGGTGCATCTTTGGATGGTGTGGAAGGCATCGTATCTGAGCACGACCAAGTTGAGGATTTGATTGTAAAGATCTAAAACGGCTCACAAATAGATTGCGGATTCAGATATTCTTGAAGGATGCCGGTGTCTCACATTTCTACTTATACCGCCTCATCCGGAATTTGCAATGATCACGACGGCGTAGGTGGGCACGGAAATTGTAGGTATCGCCAAACGGCCCCACCATGCCAGAGGGAAGCAACGAACTCTTTAGCCTGAGGTTAATGCCGATGCAAGCCAGCGAATATTTCCCTAATTCACTCAAATAGCGATCATTATCTGAGTCCAATAATATGCCTACAGTCACTGTTGGATTGCGAGACAGATAATTAAAGTCACCGTAGCCCAACTGCCGGCAGATATAATTTCCGGTCACGTGCCTTGCTCGTATTGGAGCCGACCGGATTTTCTCTCGTTTTTCGTTTTCCCTTTTCCGTGCCCACTCTAGAACCCGGACACTCTGACTCTGCGTATCCTGCCTGTGGACTCCGTGAATCGGTGTAGGGTGGCGTGCTTCACTCACGATGATAAAATCCGCGTCTGTAGGGAAGAGCCGTGCCCGGCGATCTTGTGAGCGGTGTCGGTAAGTAATCCCAGCGAGACAGTTGAGCAGTGAGCTGATATAGGGTAACTCCAGTCAAAAGAAGACGAAATGTCCTGCAGAACAACCTATTTGTTCCTTCTGTCGCCGTCTTAAACAAACTTGCGTGTATCTTCCTAGAAATAAATCCAAGGCCCTGAATAATGGGTCAAAGGTGTCTACCGCGTGAGAAGTCCATACCCCGCACATTTTCACTCTCACCCTAATCACGATCACGCAATCTAGATTCATAACCGAGCAACAAACTCAAGATGTTACTTCCTCCTCATTCGGTGGTGGTCAACCAAGCTTAGCTGTTGATGACACTCTTCAACTACCCAACGCCCCAAGCGATTTATACTTGTCGAAAAACACATGGTAGGACTGAGTTCATGCATTCATCACACTATTATCTAACGGGGGCGTAGGCAATCATCAAACCCCGAGCCGCCCCCAGAGTTACTCGACTATTTTATCAAGATATATCATGAGAAAATCTACTTTCAACCACTGCCCCTTTTCAACTCAAACACCCTCCGAGAAGAGCTCTTGTCATTTCCGAATCACCTTCGATGGGCCTTTCTCGCCCTCGTGCTTCACTACTCCAGCCATCCGTTTTACTCAGGCTTAGAACTCGAGGCTATCGAATTTTATACTACTTGCTCTCGAAACATATCTATGGAGCTGTGCATCAAAGGCGTCACGAAAATCGAGGTATTGCAGTCCATGTGTCTCTTGACCCTCTGTGAGATCATTGGTAAGAATGTGCTGCTTCCTTTAACATAATATCAGACATGCTCATCCTATGTTAGCCGGCGATTCTGCTCGTGCATGGATGTCCATTGGGACCGTTTGCAGATTACAAGCATTGCGATTATCATCTCTACCAACAGTTTCAGAAATCCTCTCCAGCGCGGACTCCATTTCGAGGTGTTACTGGAGCATCATGATACTTGAAAAAGTATTCACTCCCACCTTTACTAGTTTGTCGCAGTGTCGATACCGCCCTGATTACCCTGAGAGTGCCTCTCTACCTACGCCCCTGATCTCTTTTGCTAAGGGAAAAAGTCACTGCCCTGGTCTTTCTGATGCTTACGAAGTAGTCAGCCAAGATCATGGAATTAACGCCTATGCCCTCCAATCCATATGTATATGGGGGGACATTGTTTCATATCTCCAAGATATACGATCAGGAGGCTCCCACAGCCCTTGGCTATCGACATCGACTCATAATCAGCTTGCTGTCAAGGTATACGAACTGGAATGCAACTTTTCACACCTACACCTGCTCCGGAATGTGTCGTTCCCGGATCGACCTCCTTCTGACCTGTCAGGATACCGAGAATACTGGACTCCGTGGTTACAAATGCAAATAACTTCTCACGCATCACAATGTGCCCTGAACAACCCATTCATCCACCTCGTTGCCCTTCGTGGGTTGAAAGGCGTCTCTCGACCCCGCTCGTTTCTCCAGCAGACGGTGGACCATGCTCTATTCAACTCTCGTTGGGTTGCACATTTGGTGGACATGTGTGAGGATTTAGCATTCGAACTTTCAGATCCGTTGATCGGACAGGCAATTGCAGCGACTGCAACTGTCCCGTGGCTCTTCCAGTTCGCCCGAGACGAGAAAGTCGCTGCGAGGGCCAAAGAAAACCTTCGAACATTTGAGACTATTCTCAATCGTCAATCCAAGATTTGGCCTCATGTGGCTCATAAGGTATTCTAGAGCAGCGCAACAACAAATGACTGGATACTAAAGTTGTTTATAGCTCAAAATCCTCCAAACTCTCCAGTCTGCAGTTGATGAAAAGCTTCAAGACACAATTGCCGAAAACAGCACAATTCAATTTCGCCCAGAGCTACTCTGGGAGCTTCTCAATTCCAGTATCTCTGAAACAATAGCAGAAGATTCATTAACCCTGCAACTAACATCCGAATCTCCGAGTGCTACCATCCAAATCACAACCAAATTTGTTCACCCGGTAGCTGAGACACAAGAAGACCGGCCAATTGACCCCAGTGCTACGGACAGCCTCTTGCAGATGCCCTTTGGTGGATTTCAAGACTCTTTCTTGGATGAACTTTTGTCGGAGTCCTTTCTATCTGGGACTTTGTAGCAGATGGATTTCCGGTAACCTCTTGATACGATGTGATGAGCGGTGTACTTCATAGACAAGGAGGCATGTTGGAAGATCACTAATACTCATGCATATTGAACATCATAATAGCTGTGCGATTGGTAACGTAGCTTAGGTACAAAGAGCATATTGTCGTCATATTTTGTTGTCCGTGCACCTTTGGACAGCGATCGACGTACTTCCAAACCTGCTCATGTAATTCAGGGCCGTCGCAACGATTTGTGCGTGACGTACACAAAATGTAACCTGAACCGGCACATGTCAGAAGGGCTTGTGCGACACCCAGTTGCCTAATAGCAGCTTCAATAAACTCTACCGGGATGACTCGGGAGATACTCCGTCAATTTTATCGAAGCCCAGGGTTGAAAAATGGTTGTTTCACCAACACGTGTTGTAAATATTGTCGCATCCGAGGTCGTAAAAGTCTGGCCAAGATCGAGATGGTGCTTGCTCTGCAAGGTCCTGCATCAACCACCCAAACAGAGAGGGTTGCAGCGAGGATCATAGCCAAAACGCTGGGCGAATTCATTATGGATGCGGTGCTGGAATGAGTGGGCGGCAAGCTAGTAACGTGAATCAAAGATGAATAGATAAGTAGGTATGCGAAGGGCGTTTGATTCTTTATGTGAAGCTCATTGCACTTATAGACAACCAATAGCCAACAGGCCTTGAGCCCTGCCGTTTTGGTCAGCGGAGATCATCCACTAAGTTTACGAAACACAGCGACCCGCTAGCGTCAGGGGGAAAGGCTGGGCGAAAGCCAGTCGCGAAGCTGCTTCTCCCGTCAGCGTCGAATTCCGGGATGGTCATTGGCTCTCTTCATCAAATGCAATTAAGCAGCAAGCCCTATGGAAGTTAGCAATTGGTACTCGACGTGCTTGTCAGCATTAAAACGCAAATATTGAACATAATGTTGTCAACTAATCCATGATATTCCCACCCTATTTAGCCATGGACTTCAGGTATGATCGTGATGAGGCCTGGGCCGAACTTGTGACTGTTTTTCAGACACGAGCTTGGTCTCCATAAGAGTGACCTCACTCTAGTACAAAGTCACACTGCAAAATTCGAGGAGAACTTCCTTGCACTGCGACCGGTTCCACTGGTGGTATGATGAAGACGAGCACCGAAACTTAAATTGTCGTGAATATCATATGCGCCGTACATGGCAATTAAGAGGAATCCCGCATCAGGGAGTACAGAATTCGCTGATTGTCAAAAAAAAAGCTGGCAGAGAGCTGTCTACATGTGATCGAGCGGTATTTCAATGAGGGCCGAACGAGGGCCGATTGGATATCATCTTCACCGATCTCGGAGGTTTCGAAATGCTCACCATTGCCCCTGATCTCCGTCTTCAGGGCAACATTGCGTCCTATACTTGGAATGTACAAAGAAAAAGGGTGACTCAGTGGCTTCGTGGGGGTGATGCATTTCTGGATGCACCGGATGGGTGAAAGGACGATATGTTTGAGCGCCACGGATGATGAGTTTTTCATAATCTAGATACGTAAGAAACGGCTGTCGCGGCATCAGCGGGATGTACCACACCTCGATCATCTGCATGTCCTCATATTGAAATGATTCTGTACATGAACCATATCCTGTAGAAGTTAAGATCATGGCTCCATGGCATCAGCCCCTAGAATCACTGAAGGTTCTCCCGAGTTTCGAATGGTGATTCTAGGGCATATTATGAGTTGCCCTAGAAACCTCACACCACCCACTGAGATACATCTGCCGGTTCGATCTGTGTTTTTCCTCAGGTGTTTTCCATGTGATGAGGACTGAATACGACCCCGGCGAGCTCGTTGTTGATCAATTCATGTGGGGTGAAAAGTCAATTTGAGAGACCGAAAGCGGGGTTTGCAGCTGCACATCGACGTTTCAATGAATGGACGCCTCATTATGATATCGTGACGACGTTATTAATCATGAATTTACGTTGATGTCGATACCTGACACGGTTCCCGTTTGTAGCCTGGGCCCATGTCACGGTTACCATGTCACAAGAACCCTGCCATCCGGCAGCCCCGGCTCAAACCGTTTGTATCAGGGAACAGCGGGCACTAATTTCATGTAATCCAGGTACTCCAGGTACCCCAAGGGGGATGAGGCCACCACGCAAGCGCTAGCTCAGGGCTTGGAGCACTTATAATCGGCAGGAATTCCCTACTTAGAACTGATGCTACGCTGCGTTGCTGCCCCTGGTGGTATTTACCCCGCAAAATTCGGCTATATCGTCAACATCACGCTGAAAGCCTCCTTAGAGTTCAGCTTCCCCGCCTCCCGTTGTTACCCTGAGCCGCATTCGATGCCCAATAGGATCCGTGTACAGAGCAGACGCTGACACGATATGGCCTTTCGTCTTCATTCGCCAATGCGCCCGCGCGGTGAGAGACGTAAGCGTAAGTCTAATAACGACTATGTGGTACGAGATCCAGAATCGGCCCACACGGATTTCACTTTTGATACATCTACACTCAATCATCTCGTGTTACACACAGTTGACGGTTTCCTATGTACCTTTGAACTTCAGACCACCCTGCAGCAATACCCAGCCGATGAACCCAACTTCATCCGATGTTGCAGTTTCCCGGCCATATGTTGCAACACGTTGAGAGATGACGAACTGAAATTGATAAACTGCATATCTCTTCGTATCTGCCGTGGGTAATTGCGCCTCATGTGGTCATCATTTAGTGAACACAGGCGAGGAAGACGCGTTGTTGGCAACATTCGACGTGACATTAGTGGCAACGGATCACGGAGATAGCAAGTCGACTCCTGTCTGGGTTTCATCGAAATGTATTCTCTAAGGGTCTAGAGTAACATCCATGTACCCATTGGGAAAACTACAATGGGTGTCAAAGAGTGTTCATGATCATGAGAAATTTGTCCAGCGCTAAAAACTGCCGCAAGACCGAAACGTCGTTCTGTCAGATGTTGGAACATGTCTCAGCCATGCCACTGTTGTCGTAGTACGATGATCGGCGGTTGACAAATTGGATGCCCCAACAAGACTGAGCATCACCTTCTGTAACCGAGGAGTCTCGGTCCCAGTTTCAATGCAGATTCCCCGCCTTGAACGACAACTGCCGACCATCATGTGAGAGTATCAAAGAAATCCAAGGTTGGATTCATGTCAACCTTCTCCGCATTCACGGCTAAAAGCGGCACGGGCCAGTACCAAATGGTATTTGTAATGTGAGCGCCGAAGCAGTATATATGAACCCCCAGGACGACTGTTCTCATTCTCTTTTCCAAACCAAAACACAATCCATTCCATCTACAAACAACCACTTTCACAAGCCTACTTCATCGCTCTACCAACCCTTCAAAAACATCCCAATCCTGTTCAATATGGGTGACATCCGAAGCGCCTCTTCCGATTCCAGGGACACCAAAGTGCTCAACATCGACCCATACGCCCTTGTTGAAGCCCTCCTCGGCCAGAGGATCGAGAAGCCAGCTACTGCTCCCGAGAGCCTCTACATGGGCTACGACGATCTCGACATGAGACTGGAGTCCGAGACCTCTGGGGGAGACCGGGACCGAGAGCGAGATCAGCTTCGCCCCGATTCCCCTCCCAAGAACATCCGAGTTGGCGCAATTAACCCATATGCTCTCGTGGAGGCTCTCATTGGCCGAAAGATTGACAGACAGTCGATGAACTCGGAGAAGATCCTGTCCAATGTCCTGCAGACAGACTATGACGAGCTCTTCGACATGAAGTTCAACTCTGTACTGTATGCCGGCCTGAAGCTCGACGAGAAGGACAGGAAGGCAGTCAAGTTGTCCGAGAAGGATATTAAGATCCTGAACGAGAGGGATCTCATGACTCCTGACCTCTCCGATGTTCGGAGACTCCAAGACCTTGAGAAGGTCGGACTAAAGGACATTGAGAAGGCGCAGGTCAAGTGCGCTCGTGTGGAGAATGGCAAGCTGCACGTCATCCTTCAGGCTCGTCAACTCGGCCGCACGCTTTCCAACCATGAGATCTCTCCGGTGGTCAATGAGCTCGTCAGCCCATTTAGGCTGGAGAAGGGCAAGTGGACACCCCCCAACGGTGCCTGGCGCGACATGTACGACTACTTCTTCCAGCGAGTCAACGAGCGCCTCATTGGCAATCTCAACCTGTTCGAGATTGGCGATGTGAAGAAGACATTGCACAACTTCGATGATCCGACCCAGGGATGTGTTGGTAACAGCTGGCTGATTGCCGCTCTATTCTCGGTCTTCTGGTCCAACCCTTCCATCATCAACCGCGCCACCAGAGTCCATCAGGACAAGGAGGAGAAGAAGCGCCTCGAAATCAAGTTCCACGACAAGGGCGGTGACAACAACGCCAAGACTGAGACCGTCGAGGTTGACTACCAGATCCCCATCAATAACTCTAACAACGAGCCAATGTACTGCAGCGCCAGCGACTGTGCCGACATCTGGCCATCGCTGTACGAGAAGGCCTTCGCCAAGTGGGTCACTGGCGGCTCGTCGGAGCACCCAGATATCACTCAGCTTATGTGCGGTGATCCCATCAAGGCCATGGCTCAGATCAATGGCAAGGAGCCGCAATACTTCGTGTGCGAGAACCACTCTGCGAACGACTTGCTGGGACTGGTCCGCGCCCACTGTGCCAACCTCAAGACAATCAGCCCGATGGTGGCCTACACCTACGCTACTGGCCCCAACTACCGCGGCAGCAACATTGTTGCAAACCATGCTTACTCCGTCCTCGGATTTACCGTCATTGGCGACAAGCAGTACATCATCATGCGCAACCCATGGGGTGTTACTGAGCCCTTGGGCTTGACCAGCTATCCTGGCCTCCTCGACCGTGTCGATCCTCGCTTGTGGCACCCCGCTGCCATGCTTGACCACGGTGGCCTGATTGCCGTGGAGCCCCAGGCATTCAAGCACTGCTTCTCCTGCATTGGTGTCACCAAATAAGTCTCCGGAGAAGCTGTGGATATGGTTTCTATCGCTTCTTTCCGTCGTGGTATTATCCTGGCAAGTGTCAGAGTCACTCATTCTTCAGTGCTCGGAATTGAACGCAAATTTCGCAGGCGGGATAGCTTCAATCAGGTTGAAGATGGGTAAGTAGGGCCTATGAATGGGACATTCGTTATTGATCCGGCCACGAAAGGCAACGGTACTTGGGTGGATGAGGGAAACGGACCAAAAAGTCTTAACAAAAAAAAAGTCGAATTAGTTGGAAAGGACGGAAAGTATCAAAAGCAGATTGAATTACAAGATTGTTTAACCGATCCATTGAATAATTGTTTGTGTGATAGCTGGTGCAAATATGTGCTGTTTACTGTGCTGGGCAGATCCATTTGTATCAAAAGCTATTTCAGCCCTATCTCAGACACGGAATAAGACCTGCCCACGGCTCATTCAGCCGCCATAACATATGCCACCGCACTCGCTGCTATTAAATTTGGCTGTGAAAATCGAAATCGGATCTCTGGTCGAGCCTTTCATGGCTTCATTATTGTGAAGCCAATCTTTCAACTCTATACTATTAACTATCTATAGCATCGGATTCAACCCTCTCAGGAAAAATAAAGATAAGAGCTCCTGCGACAGCTTGGTCAATGGGACTAGAATAAGGCAAAAGGTATCATATAATTGAGAAGAAGAAAAAAGCGGGTAGGGGGGCATTTTGTCAAACTAATTTGAAGACGCAATCTTGCAATGCATTCAATCCGGGTTGAAATTATTGAATCTAGATCCGCCTTCGTCGCACAACTGGGAGCAAATTTAAACTTAACCAAGATACGGAACACTTCATACAGTATCAAAGCTGACAGGATCCCTTGCGCAACCTGACGCCTTTCATGCACGGACATCAGTAACAAATTAAAGTTGCAGTCTTGCTTCATCTGTTTGTACGGTCAGTCTGAGAACAATAAATAGTGTTGTTGTGTGACCATAACGCGAGCATAAGGTACGAGTAGAGAGAGCAGGAAGTGAAGATACTCTTTCATCTGTACATGGCTTGTTGTTTGTTGGTTCAGTCTAGTGGCGTATGCTTTCTTCGCCCAATGTGTATGTCACCTCGACAGTCTTTAGTCACCGGTGATTTAGAATTTGAAAGAGATGGTTGAAAAAAGGTCTACCACGTTTTTAATCTAGCTTCGTTACGCAATTACTAACCTTTTCTCCCGTATTCATTGTCTCAGAAGCTAAACACGTTTTCTTTGGATGTCTCCTCCGGTTTAAGCTTTGATCAATAAAGGGGTTAATACGTGTGGACTGCTGAGCCTGATAAACCTACTACCCTGTCTCTAATAACTAGCCCTTAGATATTAAGTGCCATGACCTGCATTACGACCAGGCGGTCATAATTGGCAGAACCCCCAGTGCGCACTGTTTCTTGCCAAACAATTTTGGAGTCTTGTTTCTAGGATTGTACAGTTAGGTGCAAAACTAACTTCCTTTCCACTAACAAGCCTTTCCTCTTTCTAGCTCTAGAGAGGCACTCCAAGGGACCAGTATAGACTTATCCTCTTTCCAAAAGTACAAAAATGGCCAACCCCAGTAGGAAAAAAAAGCGCAATTAGCCATTTCTGGTCTCGTACCTGATGTTCCACTGAGTATTTACGGGTACCTACAAATGCGGAAACTGTAGTGACCCATCTTAACAGTGCGAGCTAACGGCTTCGCTACCTTGCCCTATTTGTGGAGGTACCCCGGGTTTTCAGCACGTAACCTCTTTGTGGTCCACATTTCATCATGTCTGAAGAAGGCCAGGTGGGTGTGATTGGCATGTGTCGTCCTTCTGAAACCTCCGCACACAACGCGATTTTTGCGGGGTTGCGGATGAGTCTTCCATTGTTACTTCATTCCACACCTTATTGCGTATTGTCACAAAATGGCTGATCTCGGAGTGAACCCAGAAGCTGTCTTCCCTTATCACATGCTGTTCCATGGAAAGAACGCTGATATCGACTATTTCAACTTCGTGGCGCAGTTGGCCGAGATCATCAAGAGGCATGTACCGAATCTCGCCAGAAAAGGCGGTGAATTTTTCCAGTCGCCCATACAGTCCAGCTGCAACGCTTTTGCAAACTTTTTTGAATGGTTGTTTTCAGCGAAGCCTAGAAGCTTTTTCGGCAAATTATTGTCGTATATCTCCATGGCCACAAAGAGAGTGGCAACATACCTCATCTCAAACCCAAGGCTGATAGTGGCGATCATCGTTTTGATCGTGACTGTTTGGGTGCTATATCGAGTCCGTCAGTCTCGGGCTACTGGAGAGCCCTACATGTACCTAATGTGAACTGAGTTCAAGGCAAGTCTGATAACTGTATGGCATCATTCTTAGCTCTTAGACTAATCTCATGGTTTTTCTAGGCACAAGGCGCAAATTCGGCTATAAGGATTAGAAGGGTATAGGATATGTATTGCGACAAGCTATTCCTACTCTATTCCTACATCGAATCTGGAGAGAAAGAGACGAGCAACGGGAGCTAGACGCGCAGCGCGTCTGATCAGGGCCCCATGCGGCTCGTGCGGTTCCTCTGGCGACTACCGGGGCTAGGCCTGGATCCGGGGGGGGGGGGGGGGTTTCGGCTTGGCTCTTGCGCACGGCCTCAACCTGATACATATTCTCCGATTATCTAGTGAGAGCCCCATTTTCTATAAAATGCAGACACTGAACCTGGCCGTTACTACACGCTATAATGTAGAGTAGAAGTTGTTCGTCAAGAACAGGAGCCAAGCTGGCGAGTTCACGTGACTGGAGAGCAGCCCATGGAATGCTAGGGAGGGCTTAAGACAAGTGTGGGACGGCGAAGAGACTTGGTGCTGCGTGGAGTGTGAGTGTGGAATGCTGGATTTCGGCACAACGTAGCTCCGCGGCCTTATGCGGGGTAAGAGCACGACTTCAGGGTAAATTTATTATCGCACATTCAAGTTCCTATGGGCTGACCTCATTCTTTGATGTCCTCGTGCGCAAGTTTGCGGCTTTGCGGAGTGTTATCGTAGTCTTGCTTTGCACGCACATGCTTTGTATGTACCAAAATAGTAGCCGACCACCCCCTTCAAGGTGATCCCCGTGCCATCATTTCCAACATTTGCCGTTCCTGCTCGAACTGCCACAGCTCACTGACATCGCCAGCGAAAGGAGAGGTGACGATGTGACAATCGCCTGGGAAAAGTTTTGCATCTTGATGTCCGCATAGTCGTCGTTGTTCAACTTCTATCCGAGTCACCAACTTCCCTTCTCCATCCTTCGTACAGTGCTGCACTGGAACCGTAGTCGAGCCGTCTCTATCCTCCACGGAGGGGTGGTTATGCGTAAGACACCAATCGAAGCAGTAGCGAGCGAAGCATGACTTGCTGCAAACTTTGCTGTCGCAATGCCCGTCAGGGCTAATAAGAGATTCCGTTAGTTGCCGTGAAGAGGGGATTGTTAGTGTTCTTTAGACATACCACTCAAAATTCTCGCCAAAGGCTTCGATATCATCCAAAGCTCGTTCCAAATCCTCGCGCTCTTCTTCCATCTGCTCGATCATTTGATCTTTAGAGCGACCCATGAGCGTTATTTTTAGCCTGGGGCAGAACTTCGGTGTTTGGGCTGGAATGAATGAATGACGTTTATTCCGCTACGGACCTCCTCAATGTCACTCGCCTCACTTATCTCGATCACCTCAGAAGCACGTGAGGGGTACGGAAAGTTTAATCCAAGAAGAAATCAATACCTCATTACCCCCAAACCGCATGCCGTATTTGTGATGTTGCGATTTGTCAAAGCAAATATTGCTAAGACTTCTATCGCCACCTAACCTAGCAGAGGCATCTTGTACCCTTTATTTCGTGCATGTTAATTGGCCATAGCCCTTCACCGTGACAGTGGAGGTCCGCACGCATTGGGGAAATAGGGTCCACAACGCTGGAACTCGTTATATTATTTTCCGATGCCTTATCCGTGCTTAAATCATCGACTCCACCAAACCCTGTTCCTTGTGGCTTTGCCCGCCTCGCTTATTGTCGCACTGGGGAGAGCGTTCACAGTATAGTAGATTGAATAATAATCTTGTGAGCATCAGTAGTATGTTGATTGTTCTGTTGTGTGGGGTAGTTCTTCCCACAGATTTACATCTAAATGACTAATGCAATTGCTTCCTGAGGCCATGAAATCATGTCTACCCTGCCCGGACTAGTCATCGGATGACGGTAATGATTTTTCCGAGGGTCGCTCCGCTGATGGCAATGTGTATACTGTGGCAATTATCTAATATTAGTACTGTGTGATACTCTACTGATTTGTAACGGATGTTTTGAAAGAGGAAGGTATATATGCGCATAACTGTACTAAAATCGGGGATTATTATTATCCTTGGGTTGTGATAATCCAATACCTTGTATAATCTAGTGTGATGGGGCCAACAGAAAGCCCGGAGTTTTAATCATGATAGGAGCCAATGACTAGCTTAGTTGCTCGCTACTTGAAGGTTTGGAAGCCACCCGCTTAAGGAAAGGAATACCCTCAGTGCCACACTAAGACCAAGACAATATCAAAAGCAGGCCATTGCACGAAGCATGAGTGGGTGTGTGATGAGTGGGTGTGTGCAAACGGTCATAGAGAGTAGGTTTATTCGAAGAACAAAATGTGCAAGGGTTGTGGCCAGCGACATATCGAAGGTGTGAATTGCTTTCGATTCCATATTCTATAAAGTTGGAATATATAAATGGAAATATGATTAGTTAATTGTCATGAATATTATTATTCAAAAGTGAAAGTTATAAAAGTGTGAGTACTGATAGTCTGCAAACAAAATACCCTTCGTTTCAAGTAGTCTCCATTTCATCTCACATCGTTTATATCTAATCCGGTGTATTCACTCACATTCCTCCGAATACTGCGAGCTCTTGTAGAAAATTACAATTTCAATTCTCGCTAATTCATGGATGTTATTTGTCTTTATACCAAACCTCATATTAATATTACACATTTTTATCCGTGATAGCCACTGAATTCACGAAACTCGTCCTCCATAAATTGCCCATTTTACTGGCTGCTTGCGTCTCTGGTCTAGATAAAAGAAGAGAAATAACACTAACCATGCCTAAATTAGGACTTTTCTGTCGGTGGTAACGGTTCTCCGGTCTCGGAATACAGATCTGGGGTGTAGTCCTCGCGGCCTGAATAAGCAACACCAGTGTCGTATTTCAGATCTTGAAGGTAGTATCTGGCCAAGTCCACGAGAGTTTCTTCGTCAGACTGGAAGATCATGAAGCACCTCTGAAAGTCATTTAATGCAAACCATTTTACATTAATGCATTCGATCAAGATTGACCGTGATTGGGCATCTTGTAGTCCTCGATGGAGTTCGCGGACGAAATGTGCCCGCAGGAGGGCATTTACATTTTAGCGCTCTTCATACCAATCAAAATCTTGGATGAAAGTTGGGTATTCGTACAAGAAGTACAAGGGACCCGTATATGAATACTCCCAGTCGATGATTCCACTCAACCTGGGTGGTGAGCCGCCGGTCTGCTCCTCAAATAGCATGTTTTGCCCATCGAAGTCGGCATGAATCATAGAAAACGACGGCTGCAGATAGGTTGCTTGTTTGTTGAGTGCCAAGAAACCCGCAACTTCCTTCTGGATCTGCTGGTAGAGCTCGACGAGTTCCACTGATCTGACGTGGACAGTCGAAATGAAGGAGGTCAAATAGGCATATACTGAGTCGAAGGGTCCGCTGGGGAGATCTGAGGATGAGCTGACGAGAGGGCTAACTCCAGCCTCGTTAAGGCAACCGATTTTATCAAACTTCAACGAAGCAAGCTGTACGATGACGGAGGTGATTTGTGTCAGAACAGCTTTTTTGTGGTCAATAGCCAAATCATCCCACATATTGTAGAGATCCTTTCCTGGCATTTTCTCCATGAGGACGTATGGGGCACCGACGTCGTTGTCTGGGTCCAAGTCGACGTGATATATTTCGGGGACCGGAATGTTCGTGTGACTCTTGACATAGCGGCAGGTTGCGATTTCACTGTTATCTCTGAGCTCATTGCCAGGTAAACTGACGCGAGCAAATCGGGCAATGCAAGAAAATCCAGCTTGCACGAGGGTGTCGACTACTCCCTCTTTCGGTTCAAACTCGAGGATGAAGATCTCGTGGCTGGTACCTCCCGTCCATCTTTCCGCGCTGATGCATTCGGTGTTGAGGCAAGCCGAGGCTGAAGCCCGAAGCTCATTGAGATCCAAATCCAACTGAGATGGCTCATCCGAGTCATAATCGCTGTCAGTATCCGAGTGAGATGACATGTTGCGTTTCAGTCTGCTCAAGCCCAGGGGTAAATGTGTGGGAATACGTTGAAGAAGTCAAGTTGAAAAGACACGATTGTTTTATATGCAGTAGGCCGTCGGTTTGAGAAGTTTGGGTCAGTGATACAAACAGGGCAACAAAAAAGTGGGAGTCTTTGTTCCACAACATACAAAGCGCACCAGGGCTCTGGTTGGTTTTACATTTGACTGTATCCTTGAGCAATGAATCTCACAGCGCTGCAGTGCACAGAGGTTACACTGATCGCATCCAGTGTTAGAAAGTGGATCTACCCAGTTATTGTATTACGCTATTCAAACCTGACACAAAGAATGTTTGATCTTTACTGGTCACGGAGCATCACTATAAATCCGAGCTTGCTTTGGCTCAATGAGGTGTCACTGCAAAATAATGAAGCATTGATTTGTTACTTGTGATTGTGCATTCTTTCGTCCGCTAATCATCATCACTGTCACTATCAACATCTCCACCACCAGCAACATCATCCACGCCATCATCCACGTCATCTTCCACGCCATCGTCAGCTTCATCATCCGCACCATCGTCAACTTCATCATCTCCTTCATCATCATCGCCACTTCCCTCTTCAAATGCTCCTGCCGTAGCTGCTACTGCATTTGCAGATGCTGGAACAGGATCGAGCGCAGTAGCAGCGATCGCATCAAATTCTGGCGTACTGGCAGCCGCAAGTCTCGCAGTGAACGGTCCAAATCCACGCTCATGGAATCCCAACCTCGCGCCCGGATCTGAAGGGTCACCTAGTGGTGGCTGCTCTGAAAGGGCCCAGCCCATGACAGCATCGCCTGATGATGCCTCAGGGCCAAGACCAAATGTGCTGTCAAGACAATTCTCACAGAGAAAGGTATATGTGAGAGATGTACTATTTACAGACACACCATCTGCGATCGGTCGCACAGCGAAATCTCCCGTCACCTCTGGTGGATTGTCTTCATCGGTAGCTTGGCGAAACGACGCCATGACGCCACCAGTGGCATCTGGCCAGACGGCGAGGATGAAATTGCCCTCCATGTCTCCCGTGAGTCCAAACGCGCCCCAGCCTTCGCCATTGACCAGAGGAAAAGAGAGCTGACCGATGAAAGAGCCGGCAGGTGCAGTTTGAACTTCTGGGAGGGCAAAGGCGAACGCAAACGAGGTACGGGCACCGAAAAAGCGCTCCATGGATAGCCCAGTTATTTGATCGACGAATGGTTCGGAAAATTGTGATGTGGAGGATGTTGGCTCATCATCGTCTTGAGCGAGGGTAAGGGCAGGAAGGAAAATGGCAGTGACTGCTAAGCAACGGGGGTTTACATAGCGGATATGCCGTCTGTGGGTATTGCGGGACAAGGTCATGTTTGTGAACTGCGTTGTTGTTGTGGTGGTAGATTGTTCATAGAGCGCTTTCTGGTGAGGGAAAGGAAGTTGATTTGATGGTGATTCAATCATAGATAGAGGCGACGCCGTGGGATTAAATATCTATATCCTGATAGCAAAGCTATCACGATCTCGTAAGTCAAGAGACTCATATGGGGCCAAGACAGTCAGGGGGTGAGGTTTGACTACTTTTCGTCAAAGGAACCGTTACAAACCCATCTTAAACGATAGTCTCCTTGGTGATGTTTGGTTGGAGTGCATCGCGTAGCTTGAGAATTAACGTAATAGGGTAGACTGAGCGCCAACTTCCTTGGCGTGTCAAATGCGACCAGGCTTTTCAGAGCCCAAGACGCCAAAATCCCAATGCATGGTAAACTGTGGGGATAGATTTCGCTAAAAATATGAAGCGAGTACAACATCACTAAGAAGGTAATCAGATTGAGGTAATTCGTCGATAAGGAGCCTTAAAATAGATATGATGGGAAGACATGCGACAATGCAAGTCTGGGGATGTGTATCACCCTGCCACCCTGGGATTAGTGTGGAAACACACAGCATCGGTTGTACTTGTTTCACACTCACTACTGACATTCAGATCTAAATCGAAACACAGTTTGACACGCCAAGCCAATGAACCTATGGATAAAACGCGATGGAAGGAGGATCGTTGATACGTCAAGGTACAGTATCAAATTTTGATCATAGTCCAGGTCTGCATTGACCTCTTCGGTGATGCTGGTTGATTGGGTCTGCACTGCAGGCATACGCCACGCACAGAAAGGAAACTATTATTACAATCCATTAAGCTGCAAGCATATTATGAATAGCTGGAAATAAACACTCAACAGATAACTATGTCCGCTGTGCGTGCAGTGCCTGAGAAAGCACCTTCGTTATATTCCTGGCCATTTCCGACTTCTTACCCAGACACCAAAGAGCTCTTATGCAGTTTTCAGACCGTCTCAGACTGTCTTGAAACTCTTCACTGTCATGGCCCAAAATAGCCCACTCATTCTGCTTCAAATCATCTGCCACACTCAAGTGGAATACAGATGCTTTGGTAAATGCCCTGATGAGAATGATGGTCCACGGTTCTGTCAAGAGGGGACCCTCGTTTACCGCGAAATGAAGGTCTGGCAGCTGCTCCTCCGGCGTACTCCCATCATCATTGATAGGCGGTGAGGTCACTCGAGCAAGATCAGATAGATCCGTAGCGCTAGCCTTCCTGATTCTTGACGTCATACCCGAATCAAGACGCCTTAGAGTTGATTCTTCTAGCCCAAGTGCGTTGCTGTCGACAAAGTCAATCAAGTCGGCAAGCATGAGCGAGCCAAGATGCCACGGAACGGCGATGCAAAAGAACCAACTTCTGATCCGCTGTGGGACAGAGCTGTAGTTTTTGACCAGCTCCCGGAAGAAGCCACCATGCGTCATGTTCCAGTATCGGTACAATAATGTCACACTTCGGATGATATCTTCAATCGGCTGGCCGTACTCTTTCTTCCGCAGAGCATTCTGGAGATACGCCAGGTGACGGAAGAGTACTATTTTCACGGGCGCTGATCTAGCAACGGCGTTGGCGGCAATATCGGGCGGGCAAGGCCAGTGCAGTGATAGCGATGGTTTCTCTGGATTGTCTTGAACAAACAGGTTGAGTTTCCAGCGGTGTCTGCCGAGGTAGCTTTTAGCAGAAGACGCCGCGGGCTTCAGAACCTTGGACTCGGCTTCATGTTGGCAGTCTTCGTCTGCAAGAGCGACAGGCCGCTCGCTCATTGAAGACGCCACAGTGTCGAACATGACAGCAAGCCAGTAAATAAGGCCGATGGTCCGTCGTTCTTCAGCGTTTATGCCACGAGCTAGGTCTGCCTCTTGTCTGTTGATGGATTGCTGGCTGGCTTCTTTGAAGCCTGTCTCGTTCGCATCCAAGCTGAACTTGAGCGCGTGTATTTTATGTATCGCCCTTTGCATGTGCACCGGTGGTCCTTCTTTTGCCATGATGTCCATAATGGGGGGTAAAATGGAATCCTTGATGCTTTTGGGGGATGTTGCTGGGATATTGATTGGTGAGTGATCACTGCTTGCCCATGGTCTCTGGATTAGACCGAATATTAGCTCCGCGTATATCACCCTGTAGGATTCCAGCTCGGAGACATCTTGAAGGGCCTTCTTTGCCTGTTCCCAGATGGACTGCTGAAGATTTTGCTCAAATTCGTCATTCAAAGCTTTGGCCATGTCGTCATAGTCATCCTGGTTCGTGTCGGGACTGTCGAGGGGCCTCGATGAATATTGCTCTCGCCGTCGATTGCCTTGGGCCCACTGCGTCGCAAACGCCATGATAACCAAGTCAAGCGCTCTTGAAGCCGCCTGATTTTCGGCGCGGGTAAGGCGGATCATTTTGGTAGACTGGGCGACACGATCAAGTCGTAGGACGCGCTGGTAAATGCGGTTCGGCCAAACAGCAGGTCGTGTATTCCCGTTCCAGGGCTTGAATTCTGCCGCGTAGACAGCACCCATGTGATGAAATCCGCGCCTTCTCTCTTCCATGTTATATGGGCATGTATCCTCAGATAGCCAGCATGCAAGATTATTCTCAAGCACGTCGTGGTATATCTGGAGTAGGCTTTTCGTAATGATTTGGTTGTTGGAGGTCGCCATGATTTCGTAGTCTGGGTCAAGGGAAGAGGGCGAAGTTCTGGAGTTTTCTGGCCACTCATCGGATGGTCGACGTCTTCTGCGACTGTTCCAGACGCCGTTACTACTATTGGGCGTCGGTTGTGCTGAGAATGATGGATTTCGCGGCTCTGAGCAGCTTTGAGAAAAGTCCCAGACCTGGAAGTCAAGTTCCGAATCTTGCGAACCGGAGTAGACAGTTGAATCAAAGACGCTATCAAGTCTTTGGTGTGCGCGACCGACAGATCCGGAGTTCGCTCCGAATGCGAGATTGCTTGAGCCAGTCTGAGAGTCTCCCTCGTCACTTCCTAATCCCAGGTCTATTCCGAGTGGGCCGAATGGGTTGTCGGGGGGCAAAGCTCCGTTGCATTCCAAGCTAGGTATGGCTGCTTCCCAGGCAAACGCGTGCTGGCTTGGCGAAGGAGATTGCAGTAAATGCAATATGCTTGAGCTGAGGTCAAGGGATTTGGAATCCGGTAAGCTTGTGCTTATCATGGTGTGATGATCGGTTCTCTGTCGCTTAGGCCGAAGACTCACGTCTCCACGAGAATCAGTTGCGCTGGAGGATGATTGCCCGGTTTGGAGCGACCGAGCCTCCCCCCAGTGAGAGTTCGGTGTGCATTGTTTCTTCGTCTTGACACAATAGGAGCATGGCCGGATGCCAGAGTCAGAGTCTTCCGAAGGGAGAGTCAGTTAGTTCACCATGTGCCAAGGTACATGGCATGGGGAGATGATGGACTCACATGGATACTCGGTTGACGCCGCTGACACAGCATCAGACGAGCGGCGGCCAATACTATTGAGTACAAAGCCATCGCATGCCTTCTTGGCCCTCTTGCATTGCTCGCAAGAGTGGTTCTGTCGCCTCCGCCTCGCGTCTGCCATTGAGTGGAGTGTTCAAGGTAGCGATGCCCCTGCGAGCGGATAAGCTGATCCACTCCCAACAGTCGGAGAGGGTCTATGCATGCACGGTCGAGTTGGCAGTGGAATGCGCGGAGCCGACTCAGGTGGGTTTCGGGTCACAGCAGATAGAAGGGAAGAGAGAGGAGTCGAGAGTTGTCCTAGTCGGCCCTACTTATCAAGATCCGATTCCGCTTTGCCGAGTCGCCATGTTCCCCGCACTGCGCTAGAGCAGCGACTCCACCAGCACCATCTTGGCCTCACCTTTTGTCGGGCGCCCAATTGGCTGGATTTGTTGAGGTGTCATCGCTAGCCCAGCTCAAGTGTTTGCACTGCGGGGAAACTGGGGTCAATGCAATGAACCGGCGTCTGCGTGAGCGCCCGTCGTCAGCGTGGGGAGCCGCTGTAAGGATGGCAGTGCCCAGGGGAACAATCTTCAGCTGGGGTTGAGTCCAGTGAAATGTTAGCACGTAAATACGACTTCACAGGACTCCTCAATGAACATCGGGGAGAATGCCGGCAGTGCCAAGTATCCTGATTAAAAGCTCGGGATATCTCGACTACGAGTTCTTCAATTGAATACAGGCTTTATTAAAATCCCATTTTGGGCTTAACGACAGAAGACACTACGGTAGTATTTGGGGTTGAGTCTATCCAGTCTGCATTGACTATAGGCGAAGTAGCATCACACCCCAGCTCCTTGCTCTTGATGCTGACAACTCGGCAAAGAGTTCGTATCTGCGCTTCCTTCCAGAACTCATGATATGAATGCTGGGCATTTCCATGCTCAAAGCAAATGTAAACCCAGCTCTACACCTTATCAACGCTCTTCCGAGGTCGATCTGCACGCCCGGGGATGACAGTCGACAAATCACCCAGAGGAAGGGTATATGGGAAATCGACCGACAAAAGGACTTGGGCGAGGAAGATGTACCATCCTAAGAATGAGACGGCTAGTAATAGGCCCGCGCCGACGTGTTGGTATGTCTTTGCGCTGGAGGCGAGACCATGCGAAACGGCGAAGAACGAGGCGGAGAGGCACGAAACTACACGCCACTTCCAGTTAGCATCGGTCGACTTTAAAGGTTATTGGAGGAGCAGAATTTGACCACTTACAGGTGGGAATAAGCAGCAGGAGAATGGTAAATAGTACCACGTTGGTGCGAATGCTTGCCACCGTAAAGACGGCGCAAAGAATCGTCATAGCAACCAGGAAGAATGAAAAGGTGGCATAGAATTGCTGTTCATTCAAGCCATCTGCGGCAGCTCCAGTCGTAGAGTACAGGCCATAAGCACCGTAGCCAGGGACAATCGTTGCGCCAAAGGTGAGCCAAAATCCTCCAAAGAGACAGAAAACGGTGGCGGGAAAGGTGTTTCCTGGAGCACGTATTAGTACGCTGAGTCGAAGAACGACTTGGGCATTCGGATAGTTACCAAGGATCCATTCGCCAATTCCACCAAGTACAAGCAGAAGACCGCCCAGGTAGAAATAAGAACCACTGTTGCCACAAGTTAGCTAACGGAATGTTTACTGTTGATGTTTTGACGTACACATTTGCACCGGCTCCGAATCCGCCAGCACCCTGCCACTCCAGCAGAGCCATGGAGATAGGGGTCGTGCAGAGCAAGAAGCCTCCCAGGGCTTTGTCATGTTAGCGCCATCGGTATAAGTTGGAAACAGAACTTCTCTTACCAACTGGCGTCGGGTTGCCATACGTCTGCCGAAGCTGACCTTTGACTTGGTTCTGAGGTGCTAGGTATAGCTGCTCGAAAAGCTCAGGGGAAAGTGAAATGCTAGCAGCAGTTTGGATTCTGTCGAGCATCTCATCTCGATGCTCGTTGTGAACCTTGCTGCCGTCGCTGGACATGGTGTAGATGAAGAATGATGAACCAGGGAAAGGTATCAGAGGAGATGTGTGGTATACAGAACAAGACAGTAGACGAGGCGAAGGACCAAACATATACTCTGAAATTTCCCCGCACTCAGGGACTTGGACATTCGCTTAAACTGCCGAGATGAAGGGCACCCAGGCAACTGGCGCAGGTGTCCATTGATCCGAATCATGGCGTCTGGGGAACCGGGGGAGGACGCCTCATTACGACGCC
Organism: Cylindrodendrum hubeiense; assembly: GCA_014621425.1. Lineage (NCBI taxonomy): Eukaryota > Fungi > Ascomycota > Sordariomycetes > Hypocreales > Nectriaceae > Cylindrodendrum > Cylindrodendrum hubeiense. The sequence goes on from JAANBB010000042.1 coordinate 61,509, forward strand.
AATTGATCGACGAGTCGACTCAGGTTGCGCTCTGGCCGGGTTTAGAGGTCCGTGGCATACACCAGCTTAGCACAAAACGCCAATTAGCATCGTGGTAATCTCATCTAATTCCGGAGGTCTCGGATTCCCCAGACCCATGCCAAGAAGTAACTTGCGGCTCAGGATGCAGTGCCTATCCGATCGGATGAAGCAACAAAGCGGAAATAAGGCAGTAGGGTGTTGTCGAGTATCTCATCGGGACTAGTGAGAGCGGACCACGTCGGCTTCGTTTCTAGTCCGAAGTCTAATACAGAGAGGAAGCGGCGAGAGCTGTACAGTACCCCAAGCCAACAGCAATATGTGTTGGATGCTCAGTGAGGTGAAAACGGAGGCCCAGATACCCAACATCATCTCTTTCTGGTGGAGAAAGTACAGACAACAAGCCAATGTTTTTACTAGAGACGTAGATGCAAGCACACGGTGCTTCAACGGGCTCGACCGAGAGACCCATCGTCCAGCATTCTGCATCAACTCCTGCACCCTCGTTCCTCTCCACAACCCGTCTTCATCCCATGCAGTCGCAGCACCTTGCGGGCCCAGCACGTGGCACGCAGTTTGCATCCTGCCAGCTCGTTTAGGGGGCGAGACGGCGGCGCGTGGCCTGGTCGGATCGCAGGGAAGTGGGCCTAGCGTCGGGTCCGCACCAACTAGAGGCTTCTGTCGATCGGGGCCGACTGAGAGAAGAGGCATCGTCGATCGGCTCCGCTCTCGCAGTCGGCTCCGCTCACTGACCAGCCTCCGCCGCGTCGCTGCCGAGTGCGGGGTTGGAGTCTGGGGTATGGGGTAATGACGCAGCGGGGGAGCGCGAGCGGAAGAGACTGAGTGCGTCGGCTGGCATCGCGATAGTCCAAGATGGTGGTGTATTCTGCGCCTCATTATTGCCGCCTCTCGAAAATACACGACTCTACTACTTAACGAATCAACAATCCCTTCCAAGTTGGCATCATATCCTCTACATCCATCCTCAATCACCATCTCAACCAACACTTCATCAACACCTCATCAACACCTCATCAACACTCCATCAGCCATCAATTGACCCCTTCCCTTCTTCACCATGGCTACAGTGGACGTTCAGCCGGTTCAGTCCGTGCCCTCGCATATGCGAACCGTCCCCGGCTCTGTCAACATCCCCGTCGCCAAGTTCCCCTCTGCACCAAAGATTGCCGCCGCCGTTGATCCCGCCCAAGTGGCTGCATCATTGGTCGACAGCTTTAACCAAGTCTTGGACAGGCGCGACTACGCCGGTCTTTCGCAATTATTCGTGGATGACGGCTACTGGCGGGACCATCTCGCCCTTTCGTGGGTGTTCCGCACTGTCAAGAGCCCGCCTCGCATCCAAGAGTTCCTCAAGAGCTGCGCAGGCTCCAAAGATGGTTTCCGACTGAAGAAGATAGCTGTCGACAACACCACTAAAGTCCGGGCACCCAAGATTGTGCCCATCGATGCCTCTGGCAATGTTTCAGGCATCCAGTTCTTTGTCGCCGTCGAGACAGTCCTCGGCACCGGTGTTGGCCTGGCTCGCATTGTGGAGCAAGGTGGCCAGTGGAAGATCTTCACCCTGTACACGCGACTCGAAGAGCTCCGTGGTTACGAGGAGGCCATTAACGAGCGACGAGTAAAGGGCGCTGAGCATAGCAGCACGCCTGGCCGCAAGAACTGGGCCGAGAAGAGGGCTTCAGCAGCGAACTTTAACGATGGAAATGATCCTTCCGTCTTGGTAGTCGGTATGTCAAGATCAACCTACAGATTATTCCCCCATTCTAACATTTATTTTTCTAGGTGGTGGTCAGGCCGGCTTGACAGCCGCTGCTCGGCTCAAGATGCTCGGTGTCGAGACTCTTGTTATCGATCAGAACGAGCGCGTGGGCGACAACTGGCGCAAGCGCTATCACCAGCTAGTCCTGCACGACCCAGTCTGGTACGACCACATGCCATATATGAACTTCCCAGCACAGTGGCCCATTTTTACGCCCAAGGACAAGCTGGCCGACTTCTTCGAGTCATATGCTACTCTGCTCGAGCTCAACGTGTGGACACGAACTGAGCTTGTCTACACCAAGTGGGACGACGAGAAGAAGTTCTGGACAGTCATTGTCAACCGAAAAGCTGCGGATGGAACTAGCGAGATCCGAACATTCTACCCTCGTCATCTCATTCAGGCAACAGGACACTCCGGCAAGAAGAATCAGCCATCCGTAAAGGGCATTGAGAATTTCAAGGGAGATCGTCTGTGTCACTCATCTGAGTTCCCAGGAGCTCGAGCGAACAGCCAAGGCAAGAAGGCCATCGTGGTCGGCTCATGCAATTCGGCCCACGACATTGCGCAGGACTTCCTCGAGAAGGGCTATGAAATTACCATTGTGCAGCGCTCAACCACACATGTTGTGTCTTCCAAGGCCATTACTGAGATTGCCTTGAAGGGTGTCTACTCTGAGGATGGACCTCCGGTTGACGATGCGGACATGCTGATCCATGGTCTTCCCACCTCTGTGCTCAAGGCCATCCAGATCAAGGTCGGAGAGCGCCAGGCAGAGTGCGACAAAGAAATCCTCGAGGGCTTGGACAAGGTCGGCTTCAAGGTCGACCGCGGCCCCGACGGCGCCGGTCTCTTCTTCAAGTACTTCCAGCGCGGCGGCGGCTACTACATCAACGTCGGCGCGTCGCAGCTGATTGCCGATGGCAAGATCAAGGTCAAGCAAGGGCAGGAAATCGCCGAGGTCCTCCCCAACGGCCTGCGGTTCGCGGACGGTTCCGAGCTGGAAGGCGACGAGATCGTCTTTGCAACCGGTTACCAGAACATGCGCACACAGACGCGCATCATGTTTGGCGACGAGGTGGCGGACAGGGTCGGCGATGTGTGGGGATTCAACGACGAGGGAGAGATGCGGACAATCTGGCAGCGGAGCGGGCATCCCGGCTTTTGGTTCCACGGTGGAAACCTGGCCATGTGTCGCTATTATTCCAGACTACTTGCCTTGCAAATCAAGGGTCTCGAGGAGGGCTTGTACCAAGATGGCGAGGCTTGATTTCCGCGAGGAACTCTCATTCACTTGGCCTGTACATGTTTGCTCAACTGGGATTCGCGATTGCTGCCGCATTCAGATCCCCCAGGTTTATATAGCTTGCTCTTTTCTGTATTTAGTACTGAACTGTGTCTACAATTGAAATCAATAGTTAACTTATCTGTGCGTTCTCTCGAGTCTCAAGCAATGCTCCTCAGTTGTGTTCCCTGAATATCCTGGTTCTCTCGGTATCATATGCCTCTGTTTCATCAAGCTGCCGAGAGCCTCGGAACAAAAGTCTGCTAAATAAGCTAGTGATTGAATCTGTGGGTCTGGACGGAGTCCGGCTTCCACCGCCTGACGGTCTCATGGTTATGGGCGGTTTTTTATCAGCACTAGCGCTGAGGCCTTTCACCGTCTTTAGTCCGTGGAGTGATGCAGCGTATCACGGGACTTGCAGAGAACGCGTAACTTGCTTGGGTTATCTAGCTCTAGGCACAGTGATGTCATTTATTAATTGAATTGACTTTTACTTCTCGGACGCGACATCCAAGCTCGCGAAATCTCAAGCTAGCGTCGCTGGCTTTAGGGTAAGCGTCGATGTCAGCCAGCTTTCCTCTCAACAGCTTCACACTGTTAGAGACAGATGAGAGCTGTTGATTTCTCTAATAATGCAATCTCTCAAAAGAAGAAACCCTAATAAACTATATTATCGTCTTGGAACAAAAAATTTCGATTTTGTTCGCAATTCCGTGACAAGCCGCCGTTTCAACGCGTCGGCTGCAGGTCTCGCCACCACGTTGGTTGCGCATGTGATTCAGCCTCACTAGATGCTTCCTCGGCGACCTTAGAAGCTACTAGCAGGTTTAACATGATCCGATGGTGACGACGAGGAATGAGGAGGTCATGCCCTTAGTTTTGGTATTGAGATGAGCCATTATAAATATCAGTCATTGTATTCTCAGAGAGGGTTGCTGCAATACCAAGCAATCACATCAATTCATCAATCATCATCATGTATTACAGCAGTGGCAACTATGAAGCCTTTGCTCGCCCTATCAAGCCCGACGGCATCGAAGAAAAGTCGGCATGGATTGTCGGATCCGGCCTAGCCGGTCTTTCCACAGCGGCATTCCTTATCCGAGACGCCCAAATGCCCGGCAAAAACATCACCATTTTCGAAGAATTGGCCCTCCCCGGCGGTGCCTTGGACGGAATTGAGGAACCCGAAAAAGGGTTCGTCATCCGGGGCGGCCGGGAGATGGAAGCACACTTTGAATGCCTCTGGGACCTGTTCCGCTCTATTCCCTCCATTGAGGAAAAGGATGCCAGTGTCTTGGATGAGTTCTATTGGCTCAACAAGGAGGACCCTAACTATTCCCTGCAGAGGGCTACCGTGAAGCGTGGTCAGGATGCCGAAACCGGAACGGCATTCACGTTGAGCGAGAAGGCGCAAAAGGAAATGATCAAATTGTTTCTCGCTACCAGACAAGAGGTAGAGGACAAGCGCATCGACCAAGTCTTTACTGAAGACTTCTTCAAGAGCAACTTCTGGATGTACTGGCAGACCATGTTTGCCTTCCAGACCTGGCACTCGGCATTGGAGATGAAGTTGTACCTCCACAGATTCGTCAACCACATCCACGGCATGCCCGACTTCTCAACACTCAAATTCACAAAATACAACCAGTACGAGTCCCTCGTCTTGCCACTTCACAAGTGGCTGGAAGATCATGGAGTCGTGTTTCAGTTTGGCACTGAGATTGAGGATGTCGATTTCGAAATCACTGCCAACGAAAAGCAGGCTACGCGCATTCACGGGATCAGGTCAGGAGAGAAGTTTGACAAGGATCTTGGCGTGAATGATTTACTATTCATGACCATTGGTTCGTTGACCGAGAACTCCGGATTGGGAGACCAGAACACGCCTGCGAAACTTCACGAAGGTGACGCGCCTGCGTGGGACCTGTGGCGCCGCATCGCATCCAAGCACGAAGAGTTTGGACATCCAGATGTCTTCGCCGGCAACATACCGGCGACGAAATGGCAGTCGGCTACAGTGACCACTCTCGACAAGCGCATCCCAGAGTATATCCAGAAAATCTGCAAGCGTGACCCGTTCAGTGGCAAGGTGGTCACTGGCGGCATCGTTACGGTGCGCGATTCGGGCTGGTTGATGAGCTGGACAGTTAACCGCCAGCCTCACTTCAAAAAGCAGCCAAAGGACCAGATCGTGGTGTGGGTGTATGGCCTCCTCGTCGAGCAACCGGGCGACTATATCAAGAAGCCTATGCAGGAGTGCACTGGCCAGGAAATCACTGAGGAGTGGCTGTATCACATGGGCGTTCCCGAATCCGACATCCCGACCCTTGCTGCAGAGGCGGCCAAGTGTGTACCTGTCATGATGCCCTATGTCACTTCTTTCTTCATGCCCAGAAAGGCAGGCGACAGGCCGGCTGTTGTCCCAGCTGGGTCAAATAACTTTGCCTTCATTGGGCAGTTTGCCGAGACAACGCGCGACACCATCTTTACAACAGAATACTCGGTTAGGACCGCCATGGAGTCGGTCTATCAGCTTGCTGGCGTCGATCGTGGTATTCCAGAAGTCTTCGCTTCGACCTATGATGTGCGACACTTGCTGAAAGCGACCTGGCATCTGAGAGACGGAAAGGAGCTCGCTGCGTGGCTGCCTGAGCGCATTAGGAATTTCTTTGTTCACAAGCTGGAGGAGTCGCAGATCGGACAGTTGTTGCATGATTATCACCTTGTATAGGAGTCAATTTCCTCGTCGGCGCCGGATAGTCGGAAAGAGAAGGTGAAAGGTGATTGGCTTTAGGAGATTGATTTCCGGACGATCGGACTGACACATTTGGGTGGGGCGAGGGTTGAATTTAACGTACAATTATTAAGTCACATTTATTCGCCTAGTTTCGTTAGAAAATATTAAGAAACTCCATAGAGCTATTTGCTCATCAGGTTTGTCACATTTACAGTAGCGACTCCTGCCAAGCACACTACTGCATTGCTCATTGTCGACACGATGGCATCATCAAGTCCAACCGCCAAGCCAATCCAAGTGGACCGCTTTTTACGTATTGCCTCGGCTGGACCTTTTGCCTAGGAGCATCCTGAGCGCGGCCTAGGGAGCGGCCTAGGAGCGGACCAGATCTCCCCACCTGCTTAATGGTGATAAGATGGTTGCAATGGCCGGGAGCAGGATCCCGATCAGGAAGGTCTGGGGTCCACCCCCTGCTCGTAGTGGTATCTGCCGAGATGCGCGGATTAAGGGGCATGACTGGGGAAAGCTAAGCAAGTGGACAAATAGAGTTTATATCGTGTCATGAGCAGATGATTCGAGGAGTATGAGCTTCTTAAAGCATTGTCCGGCGCGACAGCTGACGCTAATTGGTGCTGCTACGAAGCGGCGAGCTTCCCTTTCGGGTATCGTGGGCATGATCGTCATAGCTTAAAGGCTATATGCGAGTTAATTTATCGTACTGCTGGATAATCAATAGAGAACGGCCGGCCATAGCTCTTGGATTAATCTATTCTCTATTGCTTATTACCGAGGAAGCAGAGGACCAGGCCCACGCAAATAGACATAGCTGCCCATGACTTTCGCCTGCACATTGTGCACTGCTTGTCCTAAGCTCTACCGCCAAGGGCCGCCGATTGCGACATGCCCCGCCTACCGTACCCTTCATAGTCTTGGCACATTGTAGTATAGGACCCTGCGACATTACTGGGCTGCATCATAACGGAGGAACTTTAGCACACATACCTAGTCTGGATAGCATGCATCAGTTCTGGGCTGTCCTCGGCGTTAACAACCTTATCTGAACTGATTCCTCCTTAGCCCATAGCCTTTAATATAGTACGATACCTTTGTCACCAAGAAAAATGGCCTATATTGGAAGGTTGGACGCTCGCTTTCCTACTTTAGCGGCACTGATGACCCGCAAGGGTGGGGGATCCTCACTCTCCAAGCAGCCTATCCCGGCTCTTTGATCGGCTTTTGGTCTCGATCGCACGGCTGCGGAGCGGGAGACCCCAGATCCCAGTCGCAGAAGCAGAAGTTCCAAGCCCCACCGCTGTCAATGATAGAGCTGGGCGGCCTCGTATCCGGCCCTGACCTTCCCAGGGAAGCCGGGTGAAAAAAAGTCCCAACGCATAGGGAAGCTCAATTGGATCGTGAACGAGCATACTGATAGTATGCTGGATCGGAACAGAGCAAAGGGAAACATGAAGCAGCATCTGGAATATTTAAGAGCGGCATGGTGGCCGTCACTACTGATGGAGGCCAGGCTATCTCTTCACCACGACCCTCATCACTACTTGTCTATTGAATTACCCTTGGCTGTCGCCTTTGATACATTTTACTATGCGATCCGCAATTCTCCTAGGCCTTGCTGGCCTGGCAGCTAACCGAGCCAATGCTCATCCCGCCAGACGCGAGCCTCACTCTGCTGCCCTAAGCAAGAGAGGCATTGACTTGGACGCCTTCAGGCTGCCCGAGCTTGCCGAATATGTTGCCAATGAAGAGGTGGTTGAGGACCCAGTCATGACCGTCTCCAAGCGAGAGACCTATGTCGAGACCGCCAAGGACTTGATCAAGTCTGTTCTAGAGGACGCAACCTACCGTCTTGTTGAGGACCACTATGTCGGCTCCAACGGCATTGCCCACGTCAACTTCAAGCAGACTGTCAATGGTATTGATGTCGACAACGCAGACTTCAACGTGAACGTGAGTTATCTATCCACCAACCTAAGTTATTAGCTGCGATGCTGACATTATACTTCAAGATTGCTGCTGATGGCACTGTCTTCTCGTACGGTAACAGCTTCTACACTGGCAAGCTGCCCGCCTCTTTCGCCAAGCGAGATGTGTCGGATCCTGTCGATGCCCTCAAGGGAGCTGTTGAGATTCTTGACCTTCCCGTCGACACCACAGACGCTACTGCGAAGCCCAAGGATGACTCTGAGCACTACACCTTCACGGGCACCGATGGCACCGTCAGTGCCCCCGAGGCCAAGCTCGTTTACCTCGTCAAGCCTGACAGCAGCTTGGCTCTCACCTGGAGAATTGAGACTGATGTCTCGGACAACTGGCTGCTCACCTACATTGATGCTGCCACAAATGAGAAGGTCCTTGGTGTTGTCGACTATGTTGCCGACTTCGCTACCTACAAGGTCTAGTAAGTAAAGCAATATCCCCTTTGAATATTGAACTACATGCTGACCCTACCCGCGATAGCCCCTGGGGTATTATGGACCCGACTGAGGGCTCTCGCTCTGTCGTCACGGATCCTTGGAACACTGTTACCTCCGAGTTCACCTGGAACTCTGATGGCACAACCAACTACACCACCACCCGGGGTAACAACGGCATCGCCCAGGTCAACCCCTCAGGAGGTACCGCTTACCTCACAAACTACCGTCCTACCAGCTCTGCCCGTGCTTTCGAGTACGACTACTCCACGAGCACCACCACCCCCACCACCTACCGTGATGCTTCCATCACCCAGCTGTTTTACACAGCAAACAAGTACCACGATCTGCTCTACCTTCTGGGCTTCACCGAGGTGGCTGGAAACTTTGAGATCAACAACAACGGCCAGGGCGGAAGTGGCAGCGACTTTGTCATCTTGAATGCTCAGGATGGCAGTGGCACCAACAACGCCAACTTTGCCACCCCCGCGGACGGATCTCCCGGCCGAATGAGGATGTATCTGTGGACGTACAGCACCCCCCAGAGGGATTGCACCTTTGACGCTGGAGTTGTGATCCACGAGTACACCCATGGACGTAAGTTTTACTTGACTTTTATTGCTTGCCTTTGGCGACAAATTCATACATGATGCTGATCCTGATGTAGTGTCCAACCGCCTTACTGGTGGCCCTGCCAACTCTGCTTGTCTCTCAGGCACTGAGTCTGGAGGTATGGGTGAGGGCTGGAGCGACTTTTTCGCAACTGCCATTGGCCTCAAGGCCGCCGACACCCGCTCTTCCAACAAGGTCATGGGTGCCTGGGTCTACAACAACGCCGCCGGCATCCGAGCCTACCCTTACAGCACTAGCCTGACGACCAACCCCTACACCTACAAGAGTGTCAACACCCTGGCCTCGACCGGAGTTCACGCCGTTGGAACTTACTGGGCCACTGTCCTGTACGAGGTCCTCTGGAACCTCATCGACAAGCACGGAAAGAACAACGCTGATGAGCCCACCTTCGACTCCGATGGCGTTCCCACCGACGGAAAGTACCTCGCCCTGAAGCTGGTTCTCGATGGCATGGCACTGTAAGTCCTTAATTCTTAATCAAACCCTATTTGCAAATACTAACAAGTGGGTTTCATAGTCAACCCTGCAACCCCAACATGGTCCAGGCCCGAACTGCCATCGTGGATGCTGATACCGCCCTCACTGGTGGAGCCAACCTGTGCGCGATCTGGACCGGATTTGCCAAGAGAGGCCTTGGTTCCGGAGCCGTCTACAGCAGCTCCAGCCGCACTGAGAGCTATGTGATCCCCTCGGGCGTGTGCTAAGCGTCTTCGCTTGTGATAGAGGTACGAACATGGGAGTAGGAGAAATGTTCAAAGTGCTGGTTCCAGGGAGGATAGCTGTTATGAATGACGGCTTGCATGTATAAACTTCTTAGTTGCATTTATTTGTCCAGATTGCGTATTTCAATGTCATTGATCGAATCCCGAAACCAATCATTCGCCTTCCCTGTCTATGTTGTAATGGACAACCTTTCACAGGCAGTTGCATATGGTCTACTAGACTGGAGTGATTGGATGGAACAGTTGGTTGCCGATATTAAACAAGGAAGAAATCTATCGAGTAGAGAGGAATGCTGGGTGTCTATTCCTGAGGATCCGACTCTTCCGGATACCTAGGATCAATGTTGCGGTCGGATGCCAACGATCTGGATCATTGAGGCTGGTCTAGCTTTGAAGTCTATTGCTAAGGGTGACTGATACTGGATATAGGTTCTATTCACAATACAAATACAATAAGATCTAGGTTTTATTGACAATGCAACCGAATAATTTAGCACATACCCTATACCTCCATCAGCACAGGAAAGAAATAGCTTCCCGGGCACCTAGACGGCTTCCAACACAATCACCCCGAGCCCACCCCAAAATGAAATTAGGTTTTGAGCTATTGGACTCATTCTTTTCCTCATGGAGATCGGACTAGGTCTACGCTAGCACAGTGAAACGATCCCCCGATTGCATTGACATGCTGGAACGGTAGCATGATGGGCTCCATTCCGAACTTGTCCTGCACCCACGTCGCAAACTCGGTGTTTAGCTCGTCGACAAAGATGCGCTTCTCATCCAAACTCAACGCATTTAGTACAAGCCACGGCGAGCACATGCATGCGGGTGGACCGGGTGGCCCTCGTTGCTTCGGGGTAAATGGATAGGCGTGAAGCTCCCAGTCTCGAAAGACGGCGTGTCGGCGTAGGGCCTCTTCAGTGACACGCTCGGGTGAGTATATCAGGATACCTTGGCGGAGAGGGAGGATGGTGGTGTCAAGGTGTATCGAAATGTGCTCCTCCACTGTCTCAAGGATCTCTACTGTGTATCCTTCCGGTACGATGGCCTGTAGATATTGGACTCCTTTTTCATTAGTGACGTGGCTAATCTGTCCGAGGATCGTCTTGCCAAAGCGCATGAAATCGGCGGTATCGAAGGCCGGGCGGCTATTATTTATGGCCCACTTGTTATTATTCCCGTTGGTGTTGTTTCCATCCTTGGCATCATCGCCTCTGCCGTTATAGATGGTGTCTTTGCCAAGAATGAGAGGGGCTCGGCAGATCCTCCCCGAGCCGCTGCTACTAAGCTGGTCCAAGATATCGGAGTAGCCCAATTGGATCTCATTGCGACGGCAGCGCCAAGGGAAAGGCGATTCAATGAGCGTGTCGCCCACTGTCATCAGAGCGTCCCGAGGCATAGACCCTGTGTAACCCCCAACCTTGAGCCAGTCCACCTCCTTGGGACGGTAGACACGAACACCATGCTGCTCCAAAACGGCAGCAAAATTGTCGAGCTCCTGCTGAGCCTTTTCCAAAAGGTCCGCTGAGAAGGGATGATTGGGCTTGAATTGGTCAACGTACTCGGCGGGCATAATTGCCTCCATTGCATGACGAGGCTCTGATGGGAAGATCGAATGCTCTGCACGTCCGACAATGACGGCCCTGAGAGGCGACCACTCATTGTCGGCTGAAATAAGTTGCATCTCATTAACCATCTTGCCGTTTTACGGTGGGATAATGTTGTTTAGGGAAATGGCCTTGAGAGAGTCAGTCGTAGGTTTACTAGGCTTCAAACTGACTCAACTACAACTCCCAGTTCAGGAGATAGAACGAGTTCGTCTCTCAGCGCCAATTACTCCATAAACGGCTCCAGGCCCGAATGCATAGATGCCTGACTCGCATATTCGAATCACGAGACCAGTTACCTAAAGCGCCACTAGGTCATTCACGATGGATCTATAGGCCGGTGCACCAGAGATGAGGGGTGAATGCACACCGCAATGCGCCAACAGGGATTGATATTGATACGTCTGATTCGGAAAAACTAAGAAGCGTGCCCAGGTATCCACAGCGATCACCTGAATCTGGGTGACGTGTTAAATTACCTCCTCATCCGTGTGTAGTGAAGACGGTGGATGAAGATATTGCATACACTTAAGTCCCCATACACTATAATTTTTGATCGCGTGAGCCGCCATGTTGTGGTTTACTCCACCGTTAATTGCCCCTCAACCTTGAATCGGTGGTAATTAGGTAGCATTGGTGAATTGTCGAAGCGCGTTAGCCGGACGCTAATGGTGAGACCCATCATCAATTATCAGCTATTTAGGGAATAGTGACTTTCAAAATCAATATTGTGGCGCGCTACTGATCATGGCGCAAGCCTCATAGTAAGCTGAGGGGTTGGGCCTCGAGCTGAGGTTGTTGGTCATCAGTATTTGCTCACACCTGCTTCGATCTCGGCGATCACCTCATTTTGTCAAGACTGGTGATGATAATGGCATTATACATACCGCTGTAACGGATGCGCTGAAACTATACCGGCCAAAAGGGCCGCCTGCGTTGCCAGCATTGCTGCGATTCCGACCTGTGTGCGAACTGTGCCTTCTTAGGATTGTGACTGCATCTCACTCAGCAAGTCACCAGACAGCCTTGCACAAAATGAGTGGCTTCTTGTCAAAATCAGGAATACAGTCAGTTTCAGCACCTAGTTATGACTCAGACTCTGCCTACTGCGCCCAGAGAATCATAGAATACGTTGGTTGATCTGCATTTACTGAAACGAGGTCGAGGCTCATCGCCCTCAACGAGGCGGTTTTCAACCGCCTTGATACCAACAAACTTGGACATGGCGCTAGAGGCTTACTGTCCCTTAATGAATAGAAGTTGTTGGTTACTCGTTTGGGGGCAATTTCTGTTGGTTAGTAAAGCGGTTATGAACCTGGCAGCCGAACCAACGTGCGCATGGGAGGATGCACTGCCAAAGGCTGAGCGTCACGGCAAGGAGGCCGAGGCTGAGAAGGTTATTAAAAGATATCGCGACACCTTTAAGATTAAAAACGTTCGTAAATATCGTAATCCCGGTAATATCAGTCATCAGATGAGTGGTGATAAACGCCAGCCCAAACCCACGACTCCCCATGGTCACGCCTCCAAGCTTTGTCAAGTAATGAGAAATCGATACTTTTGGCAATCCTGGTATTAAGAGATGGGGATATGCAAGCATCGTGCTAGGGCCTTCCTCTCCAGCTCGCTTCGGCGTCGCAATGTGGTATTTCTTCACGTGAGGGGGTGACAACTGCAAACTAGCAACCAACTAGACGGAGAGGGTGTGTCGATGCACCCGGGTCGGTGTTTCCAAGGTATCCGATCCTCTACGAGGCACTCTATTGCTCCAACCGTCGGCCGAAGCACATGAATCCCTCCATACCACCAGAGTCACAGCCGAGCACATCAGCCTAAACATCATTTCCTCCATATGGATAACCAACTGCATCAGCCCCGGCCCCAGGGGGATCAGAGCGCTTAGAAATCGGCTGTGCCTACCGAGTCGTTGGAAGTCGGAAAAGCGGCGAAGGAGCTGGAGGAGCTCAAGAATACGCACGATCGGAAGTTGGAAGATACGCGCTGAAAACTGGCAGCATCACATACGAGCCCTACAGGAGACCAACAGGGACACTTGACATGAAACGTACGAGCTGCAAGGACGGGCAAGCACTATACCCTTGACGGTGCTAAGGCAACAAGTCTCCAGTCCGTACCTTTCCCCACATAACTCTGGCTGCGACTGATTGATGCAGAGGATGATGTAGATGTGGCAACAGCAGTGGCAATGTGGTTGTGAGCCATCTGATGTTGATCTCGGCAGCATTGGGAAGTGGTAGGACTTCTGCAGTCGCCTAATTTAGGTGGGCACTGGTGGTGTATGCCTAAAAAGGCAATCTTGAACAGGCTGGACATGCCGGGAGCGACGGCACTGGAGCACTGGAGCCTTCGCACTGTCAAAGAGACGTGGGAGAGGGATCCTATTGCTGGAACAAAGAGGACCACTAGTGCAAGATGTCGATGGCAGTGCAAATGGATCATCAAATGCCCCGGTGTACTGTAAAATGTTAAACCGTCGCCAACGAGTGTTATGGGTCGGGATGGGCCAACAATAACCTCACCTTCGTATCTACTGTTGCTCGACATTGGATTATTCGTATTTTTAGCTTTTGGCCTGGATCTTGGTAATTATGGGGAAGACCCGTATTTAATTTGAGCCCGGGCATGTCTCTGGCCAAGGAAGCCGCCGAAGATCCCCTAGAGCTAACCTAAAGTGCTGCGGCTTCCAAGGGGATGATGCCAGGGAGGCCAGGGAGGCCAGGGGTCGTTCAGCCATGACGCCGAACGGAGCCTTTCCTCCCTGTATTATCAGACCCCCCAGGTCAATACAGTACTCACGGCCAGGAAACGTTGGACGCATTCGGTTTCAAGAAGAGCGACGGCGGTGCTTTTAGGCATTGGTCACGAGACAGGCGGTGAGTATTATTAATAGCCATGACCATCAAACCGCTGAAAGGGCTCCCAAGACCGAAGTACCCTCCGTGCCCCCCAAGCCTCCCCATGTAGGCGTCAATGAAACCTGTGCTGTGGCGTATGGTGCTTTGTGGATACCGGGTGACATTGCTGCCAGCGGCTATTGGGGGCCCTGCTGTCAGGTCTGACACCAGGCGGTCCCGAAAGGGCGATACAGTCACCGATCTCATCGTGGCTGGTCGGTATTCGGCACTACCCCGACCTGGGCACAGGGTCTCGGATGATGTGCTGAGTCCTGGAGCGTTCCTCCGCTCGCTGTTCAGTGATATTGTCATGCCGTTTTAGAACATGCCTGTAACACGCAATGTGATTGATGCGCGAGGTAGACTTTGAGATGATACCTTCACAGAGTTTCGCACAGAAGCATCCGATTTGTAAACATGTTCCGGCAGCCAGCAGAATTCCAGTCGCCCAGTGACGGGCCAGGGGACTGAAGTCCGCTTACCCCTTTGACTAACGAAATGCCCCCGTCCCCTCCTTTAGGGCAGTGAGTGCTCCCCGGCGCACTCAAGGCACTCCCCTCCAGGGGCTGGGTCTTCCCTGCAGCGCGATGGAGGACTCACTCCTCGGCCCGGTGTTGGTGGATGCTTGTGGGCGTTGGTGGACATCGGGCGCGTCGGATTCCGGCTCTGCTCTGCTCCCCGCATTGGCGATCACGGCGGCGACGGCCATCGGGACGAGGACTGAAGAACGAGGACTGAAGAACGCAAATGTCTTCACGTCTGCCGCTGCAATATCGGGGTGAGACGACGGGTCTTTGTGTCTTTATCATCTCCAGCTTGTTTGGGCGCTCCCAGCTGGCATGCAAACAAGCTGGACAAGGGCTGACTGGACCACGCCACTCCGGCCGCTCTTCCGAGCCACCCGCAGTTCTGCTCATCCTTTCATCCCTACTTATGCACTGTGGCGACACATGATCCCGGCGTTGAGACAATGAAATCATGGATGCTCCGGCGGGGCCAATGGCTGGCTCCGACCCCCTGGAGCGCGCGAGCCAGGCACCGCTTTTCCCTGTTCCGAACTCCGAGGCCATGAGGATCCCTAACCCAATCCCGACTACGGCGCGCACCACCCCTGAGACGGCCACCACTCGCGAGCCGGCCACAGGGGAAGGCTCGTGTCCAGCCAGGTCGCCGGCGCGAGGGCTGGCGCCCCGAAGCGGATAACTGTGGGCGATGAGTGGCAGCAATTTGGGGAACCCCGGCGCGCTCCCGAAGAAGCAAACCGCGGGCTCGCTAACGAGCGAATTGGTCGGCGGCTGTCACACATTCGCTTGTATACGAACGAGTAATATGGACCGCCCCCCCCCTTTCCCGCTGGGCTCCAGAAGCACGAGAGCGCACTAAAACGGGTCTGGATACGAGCTTACAACACACCCGCGACCGCCACCGTTTGCTCAGCCCTGCTGGCACTTTTGATTGTGTTGCTAGTGACAGCTGGGACGGATTCATGGCTGGTGCCATGTTGGTGCCAGGCCGGTTGGCTGGGTCGTAATTCGTTTGTCCTCGCACCCCGGCCGGGACAGACACGCGACATGTTACCTCTTTTATTCTCCGATGCTCCCCCTTCGCTTCTCGGCTCACGCCGACATAAACTTAATCGCATGTCCAGATCGTTCTCTATGGGTCTCTCCGTCGTCGCCATTCTTCCTCATTTTCGTTGTAGCAACCGGTAGGATGTCAGCTACTTTCGTTCCCTACTGCTTCTCCGTAACGTTTGTTTCTCTGGCCTTTACCAAGCTGGTCCACCTGTATATCCATGCGAACAGCGTCTCGGCGGCTTCATTTATCGTCTACTTGCCTTCGTTCTTTCTCCCAGATGCCGTCGTCATCTTCACCACGCGCCTGGCGCTGCGGCGCGAGAGGGGATGGTATTCTTTTCCAATATGCGCCTTGGGGTGCTTAATGACGTACGCCCAGTCCTGTCCGGTCTCGTCCTCCTCCATTTGTGCTGACATCCAGGTCCCAGGCTCGTTATTCTTTGCGCGGCATCATCACAGCTCGGCTTCTTTTACGAGACGGGCAACGAGATCGAATGGGAAGACGCTGGTAGTTTTGCCCATGACACCGAAGGTATGAAGGTCCTGATGAGCGGGATCGGGCCTGTCATGGCATCAGGGATTGTCATCCTCTTTGTTGCCTGGTTCGCCAAGGCCTTTCTTTACAGATCTGTGGGGATGCTATTAGTCGGCATCGGTGCCCCCCTCGTCTTCGGTAATATTGATCCTTCGCCCCGTCTTGAATTAAGCATTATTAACGGCCGTTTAGTCTGGCGATCAGGCCTACGACGTCGCTCCCAAAGCCCCCGACCGAGGCGGCGGATCGAGCGCCAGCCGGATTGGAGCTCAGACTCCGAAGATTACTCTGACTACGAGTCCGACTTCGATACCGATTCGGGGGAAGCCGTGGCCCTCGTATATGGCGAAAAATGGATGGATTCGGTCGGCCGCAGCCCAAACTGCTTCCGCAAAACGAGTTCTTGGCTGGCCATCGCCATTTCGCTCGTCTTCCTCGCCGCTACTACAATCGTCCGCCCTGCGACGCCATACAACCTTATATCTACGACACTCCCATTTCCTCTATTAGACATGCTCCGGCCGAGACCCGACCCCTGCGCCGAAATGGGCCTCGTGAACGACAACGAATGGCCCTTTCCGGAACTCACCAATACGTCAACATGGGAAACCCCCAGCCAAAACTTCAAAGGATGGGCGCCAGGGACCAATAATATGTTTGTCAACCGTTATCGAAAGACAATTCCGGTTTGGCTTCCGGACCCGGCTCCATCTGGGTTCTCTAAATGGACTGCCCGTCGTGCCAAAGCTCACCCTCCCCCTCCCCCTCCCCCTCCCCCGGACAGCTCCGATGCGAATCGATTTATGCAATCCGGTGGCCCGCACCATGGTGGCCCGCACCACGGTGGTCCGCATCACGGTGGCCCTCACCACGGTGGCCACGACCTTGAATGTGACTTTATGAATGACACCTTCTACAACCCCGTCGGCGATCCGATGAAGATTACAAATCTCGACAACGACATCTTGCAGGTTTTGGAGGAAGCATTCGCTAACAAGACCGTCAAAATCAAGCACGTTGCTCTAATCATGATGGAGAGCCTTCGAGAAGAGCTCTTCCCCATCCAGCAGGGCTCTGATATCCACAAGATCATCATGGAGACCCATGATGAAGAAGAGATGGAGGAAACCAATGCACTATTGTCTCGCTTGTCGCCAAATGCAGAGAAGATTACTGGCAAACCGGGCAATTTCATGACCAGCAACGGTTCGACCTACGAGCGAGCCGAGTCTGAATGGAACGACACCACGAAACAAGGCTTTGGTGGAATTAATATTGTCGGCGGTCTCACGACCAGCTCCGTTTCGACCAAGAGTCTGGCAGCAATCCACTGCGGCGCGTGGCCCATGCCCGTTGACAAATTCGAAGAAGCCGAGACTGAGAGCTACCAGCCCTGTCTTCCCCAGGTGCTGGAACTCTTCAACAGGCTCAAGAGTAACCAGTCCACGAGCGACTTTCGGGAACAAGAATGGAACCCTGCTTTCTTTCAGTCCGTGACAGACGGCTATGACAGGCAGGCCCAGTTCGACAAGCAGATTGGCTTCAAACATATTATCACCAAGGACAAAATCGATGAACTGTCGACCGAAGAAGACAACCTGCAAACAATAAACTACTTTGGGTATGCCGAAACCACCCTCAAGGCACACATGGAAAATTACATCGTGGAGGCCAAGCTTAACAAACAGCGCATGTTTTTCTCGCACTTTACTAGCACAACTCATCATCCTTGGGCGCTTCCCAAGGGGTTCAAGTCCAACCGGTACATTGATGCCAAGGGGACGATGAGATGGCACAAGGACTTTAACAAATATCTCAACACGGTTCGCTTCAACGACGCTTGGCTGGGCGAGATGATGCAGATGTTTGAGGATCACGGCATTGCCGATGAGACGCTCGTCGTCTTTGTGGGCGACCACGGCCAGGCATTCAAGGAAGACGTCTCCAAGACGGGCACCTACGAAAACGGACACATCAGCAATTTCCGTGTCCCCATCACATTCAAACACCCGCATCTCCCGCGAGTCCAGTATAATGCGAACGCCACATCCCTGTCCATTCTACCGACCATTCTCGACCTACTCATCAATAGTGGTTCGCTGAATGTGGACGATTCCGCTGCGGCATCCGACCTCGTTCAAGATTACGAGGGCCAGTCATTGATACGGCCCTACAAGGCCACTCACAACGGCCGACGCGCTTGGAACTTCGGCATCATCAATGCCGGAGGGCGCATGCTCTCGGTGACATCAGCAGACGCACCCTGGAGGCTTGTTATGCCTCTGGACCATAAATCTGCGTATAAACTTACCGACCTCAAGAATGATCCTCTCGAGTTGGATCCCCTATTAAAATGGTCGATTGAGAGCTTGGCGTCGTCTGCAAGAAGGAAATACGATAGCGATGCCGAACAATGGGCCATCGAGGCCGAGGCGGTCGCACAGTGGTGGGGTTTGGAACGGAAGCGTCTTTGGGGATACCATGTAGAATAAATAGGAGTCTGCATTGACAGGGTCTGCATTGACAGGGCGTCTGGGCAGTCATCTGGGACCGGTAGCGAATTTATAGTTATTTTTTATTCATCTTCACGCCATCGCGCGTCGAAAGAATTATCAACAATTGGCCATTGAATAACATATCTTACTTAAAAGAAACGTGAAACAACCCAAACATATTCCCATCTTTAAACAACCATTGTAAGGTTACCCTTTTTGCATTTATTCTGTCATAACTTGTCAATTCTTTACTCCGTGTTATTCGAAGTTCTCTCCATCTGGCTTAACGCCACGTGCGCGATGTGATCAGGTATAGGGTAGTAGTCGGGCCAATGACATCACGGATTATCAATTTGGAGTCACGGAGTTGGGATACAGCAAAAAGCATGACACATTCCCATCTGTCATTTTATCGATGATGGCCATCTTGGCAGGTCTTGGTATTGAGAAATGTGGAGTGATTTAAGAATGTGCGTACCTATACATGAACAGAACAACTGAGGATCCTGATGCTCAAGTTGGCAACGCCAAGACGCCAACATGTGGGCCGAGAGTCAATGCATTTGTGTTTGGAGAAAGTGTCCCCGACCGATCCACAAGAAGAGGAGTCGCTGCGGGTCAAGATCAGTGCATCAGTTGAAAGAGGAAAGACTCCCTTGTCTCGATGACGTCGGGTTCATTGACAATGTAGGTAGGTAATATTCAACAGGAGAAGCCCAAATGCAAATGTGGCTGCATTTGGTCTATGACCAGACCAGACGACGCTTTGCAGAGAACTATTGATGCATCGAAGGACGGTAGAAGGACGCATACATCCACGTTTGCATTCTATGGAGAGAAATGGGTAGCTCTCTCCTCACCACCCCAATTAATCATGTTGGGGCAACTTTGGGGTAGTAGCCTCGATTCTTTTTGCCACAGTGCATTCTCTAAAGAGTCAGCATCCCTCCACGCGGATACCGGCCCATTTCCTTCGCCACAATAGATACAGGCACATGCTCTTCGAAGATGAATGTCAATGCCCAGGAAAGTCGAATAGGCAAGTGGACCATGACAAAGAGTAGAAAAATCCCTCCCAGTCTCCACATTGCCATTCACCATCCGGGCGGCTCGGGTCCCCAGATGGGCCAATCCCCAGTAAAAGACCCAGTACAGTGGAGGCCGTCATACGTACAATACTGCACCAGTTGCATTACTCTGGCCTACACCTTGTCGTTTCAGGGTCCACTCCATACCCATCGTCTCGTCCTCACCCACAGAAATCGCCCCGGGGTCAAGGCCTGTACAGCCGCGGTACACCGGCCCCGGACTTCGAGACGGCCAAGACCTGAACAACGCTGGGGAAGTGGAAATCTATCACGTAAAAACAACTGTCGTTTGGAACCAATAAATGCACTCTTTATCCATGTCCCCCACGGGGTGAGATGGTCCGTCTGGAGAAACTATCATGTCTCCGCGAGCGAAGGCCCGCCGACCTGGAGATGTAAGGGCGTCGGTGAGCTGATAAACTGCGGCAAACTATCCCAGTAGCGACTGTTTGGTATAGTGAGTGGAAGTCTCAAGGCTAGGGTTCCTTGCTATCACAGCCCCATATCCTGACAAAGGGGGAGCGCATCATCATAAACGATCCTGTTCAGAGTCCCTTCCTGATTCAGTGACTAGAGTCGGACCATCAAGGCTATGACCAGCCAAGCACATCCCTAACATTCGGTCGGACGAAGCTTGCCTGGATTAGCTGGCGTTGCTGACGTTGCAAGTGCGGCCCTTTGTTACGGCTCGAATTCTTGCAGAAGCGTCCGCTAGTATAAATGGCCCCTTCGGTCCGCCTAGCTTGAGGTTAGTTCACACATCCAACAAATCCATCCCTGACGCTTCATCCTCCCTTCCATCCATCATAGATACTTATTTTAAGACACAATCATCTTCGAAAGGAACACCACATTCGTGGTTGCTACATCTCCTTCTACAACTCGCCTACTGAGGGCCTTACCAATCTTGGTCGACCTCCACTATCAAATTCCTAGGGGACCACCGTTAGCACGACAATCACCATGACCTTCTCCAAGTCAGGAGCCGATAGCACCATGATGACCGATCATATCCAAGAGACAAGCGCATTCGATTCCGAACAGGCGAAGAAGGAGCAGCCTAGTCACGAACCTGCCGAAGACTTCCAGGAGGTCCCGTCCGAGATCGCCGACAACACCAACATCTTCAGCCAAGGTGGAAAGAATTACCGCACCCTTGGGAAATGGGATACCGTGCTCATCCTAAGTACCAATCAAGTTGGATTGGGCGTGCTATCTCTGCCGTCGGTAATGAAGGTCCTTGGTATCGTCCCCGGAATCATCGCCATCTGCACCATCGGATGCCTCACCTGGTACGCAGCCTATGTGCTACTGCAGTTCTATAGGAAACATCCCCACGTGGTCAACATGGTCGATATGTGCACTGTCGTCGGCGGCAAGAGGTTTGAAGTCATTGCTGGCATTATGAACGTCATCCAGTTCATCTTCTTCTCCGCATCTCCTGCCGTCACTCTCTCGATCGCGTTCAACACCATTAGCGATCACGCCACATGTACAGTCACCTTCATTTTCGTCTCATGCGCTATTTCCTGGCTGTTCTCTCTTCCACGGACGATGAAATTTGTCTCCATGTGTGGCATTCCAAACGCTATCAGCGTCCTCATTGCTGTCGGCATCGCTTTGATCAGCTTAGCGGTGGCTGGCCCAGCTAAGGCACCGGCTGAGTGGAGCAGGAAGATCGAAATTGTTGGAAATCCAACCTTCCGAGAGGGACTCAACGCATGCCTCAAGATCGTCTACGCTTACGCTGCCAACTGTACCTTCGTCAGCTATATGGCCGAGATGGTGAATCCTTCCCGGGACTTCAACTTCTCCCTCACCGTCCTCGAACTTAGCAGCATCTTCTTCTATACAAGCGTTGCCATCGTTCTGTACTGCCTTGCTGGAGAGTACACCGTTTCTCCGGTCCTAGGTGCGGCAGCGACACTCCCAGCCAAGATCGCCTACGGCATTGCTCTCTTCGCCATCCTTACTACTGCTCTATCAAACGCTCATACTGGTTGTAAATACATATACGTTGTGGCTATGCGAAAGATGGGCGCTGTCCACCAGATCACAGACAACAGTGTCAGGTCATGGAGCACCTGGGTCATTTGCGTTTCTGTTTTCTGGGTCGTCGTATTTATCCTTTCAAACGCCATCCCCATCTTTGATTCGATTTTGTCCATTACCTCTGCTACCACTGTTTCATGGTTTACTTACGGGTTTAGCGCCATCTTTTGGTTCAATATGAACTGGGATAACCTCTTCATCAACTGGAAAAAGACTTCACTCACATTTCTCAACACCTTCCTCATTATTCTGTCTCTCTTTGTAAATGGGGCTGGATTATGGGCATCCGTTACGGAACTAATCGAGACCTTCGATGCGGAAGGCTCTGTCTCAGGAGTATTCTCTTGTGGAAACAACGCCGTGTTTTAAACAGACACGCATTGTGTTTAAGCATTTGAACGGGCCAAAGTATCGTTATTATAAACTTTTACATGTATTTACAGCTATTTGTCACCAAGTAGACTCAACTTATATTACCAACATCACGAACTCGAAACTAAACCGACGCGTCTGTAAGATTTGAAGCTGGGATAAAGGAGCTAGCCATTTCATTATTAGTATTTGCGTGAGCAATCACATGTATCTCAAGCCCTCTTATTATTCACAACGGGGAGTCAGTGAGAAAGGTACAGTTAGCCAGTATATCCATCAGTATTGCTATAGACTGTAATAATCTAGTGAGATATAAATCAAAAGGGTCTATTCGTAACCTATGTACCCCTTCTTTTCAGATGCAAAATCGATACGGGGGCTGTACCAAAATTTCTTTCTCTTTCCAACATACTATCAACACAAATCATTTAAAATGTACTCCGCAAAATATATTCCAGATTAAGATAAATGCAAAGGCTATCTTGAATACATACATAGTTGGTCTAGATTCGGGGTAGACTTGAAATATCAACAACGATATTGCATAAGAATCCATATCACAGCTTCCACTACAGCTTCGGGAGCCGTTATATGTATGCTATGCCCAGAACCGGCAATATGTTGAAACCTAGAGCGTTCGGAAAATTTCAGCAACTTCCTCTGCATCGTCTCTTCGACCACATTGGCCTGGGTAATAAACTCCTTCATCCCAGCTCTCTCACTGCTTGTACCGTTGCCCAACCGTATACCCTCATTATAAATCTTTTGCAGGTCAATTGCGTAATCTGCATGAAGAACCACAAGAGGTACCCGTCCATATTCCGGCACCTCACTGGACGAGGGTTCCTTCGCCGCCAATGCACTTCCACTTGCTTGATATTGCGATACCTCTTTGTCTGCAGCAATTTGGTGTTCAGGGCGAGCTGATTCCTCGAGCAATGATTGCCAGTCTTTGTCTGTTAAGCGGTGGCAATCTCCATAACAAAGCTGAAGCGTGTCGATATCCCCTTGCAAAGCTTGGACAAACGGATTCGGATACGTTGAAGGCGTCTCCTCCGTATTCGCGTCCACGAACACGAAACCCTTAAAGTCAGTTAACTTCCTCAGTCTCATGAACTCCCGGGCGATAATGCCGCCGTATGAATGGCACACGACTATATACGGTGGAGCAATCTTCGCAGCAGATAAGAGTCTGTCCAACTCTGCAGCCAACTCCTCCGCTGTTCTAGTGTCGCTGTCGAGGGCCGGCTCGCTGAGACCATAGCCCGCCCGCTCATAGTTGAATACGCTGGTGGATTGGGCGAGACTTTTGGTCACTGTAGCCCATTCCTTCACACTGCTTGTGATGCCGGGGATGATGATGACGATGGGGTTGTGTGCTCTTCGAGGTGGGCCAAGAATTGTCACCTCGAGTTTATGCGATTCCAAGGCCACCAAAGTTGTCGACCCTGGCTTTATAGGTGGCATCTTGTGATCTGGCTTGTTCGGAGAGTGGTGTTCTATTATGTCCCAAGGTTGGCGAAACCGATAATTTAGGTCCGGACGAGATGACGCGACTTTGATCCACAAAATCTGCTGCTGCTGACAAATCCAACAGCATTCCTTGGATTATATAATGGAAAATGGTTGAAGGTTTACCATGTAGCATGGCGAAAGTGATATGCTTCTACGGGAATTTGACGAAGATGGCCAGAAATTTCGTCAAGCAAAAGATTGGCAAGCGGGATCTGAAACCTGTGGGTTTATTACAAGTCGTCGGTTGGCGTTCGGGACATGAGCTTCCCGGAGGCTCACGGGCACACACACGACGACATGATTCTTATGTCTTCTTATGGAGCAGTCCCAGTGGAGATGCAGTCTTTTCGACGTATTACACTCACCGCGACTGAGAAAGGTACAGTTGATGGGCAGATTGTGCTAGAGCGGGCAATTCTTAAGTAAGAGGGTTGTACCCGACGCTGCACACAATAATAGTGCTTGCAGTAGATAAATAACTGGCCAAGCCGACCTAGTCGCTCTTTGAGGCCTGGAAAAAATGCGAATGGCTAAAATCGCAAAATTGGAAATGGCCCGAAAACAGCTTCTAATAAAAACTGGCCGCATTTAGTGCCACTGTTGCCTTTTCTCTTGGCTACGGTCGTTTGCCGGAACAGAGTGTTACCGTAAGTAGTCCAGGCTAACTCAGCGCCAGATGTGTCCAGTTGATGATTTGTGGTTGACAGAGAAGGCAAGACGCCATAACTTCGTATTCTAAGCGAGTTGGTTCTTCTCACTTTCCCAAACATAGCACAATCGCAACCAGACTGGGACAGCATTTTCGTACAGCAACCCTAACTCCAACTACATAATCATATCCAGTTATCCCACTTCCCACTCTATTCATGGCACCATAACGGAAGTCCCATGGGTATCATTTGGCGACGAACTCGCGGTATGGACAGTCTGGAACGGTGATATTGATGACTCTTGGCTAGAAGTGGGTGATATTGTCTCATCCTTGCTATGTTCCTGAATTTATTCCGTCGCTCTCGCCCCCGCTTTTCAACGTATGCCCGCGTAGCCGTCGTCGCAGCCTCCTGTATCAGTCGTATCTTCGGATGAGAGATCTTCTCCTTCCGTTCCAGGTAAGGCCCTTTCCCGTGACTCGTACTGTAACTTCAAGCTAGCGGTTGGGCAGGGCAAGGGTTGCAGGAGATTGAAGTTTTCAAGGCCATAGAGGTAGCAAAAACATTAAGGAATATGGCAGTAAGCTGCCAGTATCATCCCCTAGTCAGCTACAAGATTAACTGTGCTCCTGGGGGTTACAATCAAACTCTAGCTTAGATATATACTAGTTAATTGATGCAACTGGTAACTGGTAGATTCTGACTAGTCGTAGGGCGCTATGAGTTGAGTGTTTGTAGAAGCAGCTGTAATATAGAAAGAGAAGTAAGTATTTGTTATTTTCATATCAGATTTGGACCGAGAATAATGTTCGAGAAACATAGGCTGATAATTACCTCCCAACGATCCTCCATCTGGACCTGGCGAGGATTAGACACCGATAGACTTTGCTCTATTAGGGCTAATTTCTCCCTCTGCACCCATCTCACGTACTGTATTAAAAGACAATTCTGTTAGCCCGAAGACATTCTTTCAAGGAGAGACAGTCAAAGATAAGCCAAGTTGAAACCGCTGAATGTGACCCATGTACAACAAACACATTGGATACTTACGTCCTCAATCGAATTCTGCACCACATAGCGCGTAATAACAACGTCTCTCTCTTGGCCAATTCTATGAACTCTGTCAACAGCCTGAGCCTCCGTCATGGGATTCCACTGAGGCTCCATAATATGAACGTGGTTCGCTGCTGTAAGGTCAACTCTGCACCAAGTTAGCTGCAGTCTAAGGCCGTGCTATGGAACCAGCCGCATAACTGGAAAAAACATACCCTTCTGCTATACATCCTATGCTTGCAAGCATGATCTGACAACCGGGGTCATTGTTAAATGTCTCAAGAGCTTGCATTCGGTTAGAGAGAGATGTTTGACCGTCAATACGCGCGAACGAAAAGCCGTCAGCCTCGAGAGCCATCTGGATGAGGTCAAGCATTTTCGTCCAATAGGTGAAAACAACACTTTGCAATGTTAGTAGAAACTGCTTCTTGGGTGGAAAAAGTACTTATTATCCACCTTTTGAATGGGCTCGTCTTTCCGGTGGGGAGGGGCTGACAGAGTTCGGCACGAAGGTTTCGCACTAGTGCTTTCACTTTCGTGGAAGCCTTGTAATCGCTTTTGGTAGGCGAATCCTTGAAATGAGCGGGAACGCTCTCCTTCAGCAGGCATTTGGGGCAGCAGTCATGTTTCGCAGATTCCAGCACGTCCGCTTTGTGGGCATTGCCGCAAGCAGCACATATGACGTGTGAACAGGGAAACTGGATAGGAGCTGCGTCATCAGTATTTTCAGCAGCTGTGCCACATATGCCACATTCTTCCACCATGGACGTGAGTAGATTCCAGTTAATATGCAAAGCGTTCTTTTTCTTCCAAGCTGAGAGAGCCTTTTCTGACAGGAGGTGCCGTCCGTGATCACATATAAGCCTTAATATCGTGAGTAGAGGGAGCATTCCTGAGCGTTCTCTAGCTGGTGTAAAACCGGAAGCATCAAGAGAGTCGCCCACCAAGGAAAAGGCTCGACGCTGAAAAAATGTGTATAGCTCTCTTTCTTCTTTGTTTAGCACGAGAGACTCCACACTCTCGGTCTTCGGAGGTAGCGTGACGCTGCTATAGCTAGATGATTTCGTTCTTCGGAGACAAGTCGCAAGTACGAGTTTGCGCAATGTTTTAAGTGCGTTTTGCCGCTTCATTTCGACCGGCCGTGTAATCCACAGCTCAAAATTCTCCCGGGTAGTGAATGGAGGGACCCCAATGAAAGACAATAATGCACCGAAATCGTCGAGTCGATTATGAATCGGTGTTCCTGTGAGGCACCATCGGCGTTGAGCTTGGATGGCGCATACTGCTTCAAATTCTTTGGTGGCCCTGTTTCGTATCGTATGCGCTATGCCGGAAGTCATAGATGTTAGTAAGCTCCAAACCAGCTCTCATGAACCTTAAACTTGCCTTCATCTAAAATGACCCTCGCCCAAGAGTGCTGGAACAGAGGGCCTTTCTTCTGCCACTCGGACCTGATGATACCGTAGGTTGTAAGAATAACATCGTGAGATTTCCAGGTCTCCAAGGTCCGATGTCTATTTGGCCCGTGATACAAAAGATGGCGTAATGATCCGGGGGTTAGATGCCTGGAATTAGGTAAGCATAGCCCTGAATTATTCGCTCTACTGGGATCTCACGTCTCTATTTGCATCTGCCATTGGGGTAAAACTATCGATGATCAGACCTCTTGAATCTAGTGGCACAGGAAGTGGGCCTTACTGGACATAGGAACCACAATCAAGGACTGTCGATTTATGCGGTTCTCAGTGGCGACTGATGCACTAGGTTCATTGTCGAGGGCATCGAGGTGCCAGCAAACCAGTGCTAACGTTGTCAAGGTCTTTCCGAGACCCATCTCCTTTTGAGATGCGTCAGCTGAGTGTTGAGATCTCGACGGGTTAAAAAGTTGACTCACGTCCGCAAGAATACCCCCAGAAAATGTTACTGGGACGCCTTGTTCACTTTTACCTGATATAATATGATGATAGCTAATTGTGTAGAGTTAGCGATAACCGGGTTAAATTGCTATACGGGAGCTAGTCCCGAATGTCATCGCACCTCTCTTGTCCATTCGCGTCTTGAACCTTTTTCCACAGAGTCTGGAATTGGGAGTTATCCAGGAGGCCAAGCTCTTTTTCCATCATGAATACGAGCCCTTTCCGTTGGTGGCTGTCGTACCTTTAGTATTACTGATATCCAGTAGAGGGAGAATACTCACTCTTTGAGCAAGGTTCGAATACGTGGGCTTGGCTGCAGCCTTGTGATGTCAACCGGATTGGGTTTTGCTTGGAATATCTCGAGCAATCGACTCTTTTCATGTTCTTTCAGGGTACTAGTGGACTTTTGGATAACTTCATTCCCGGATAGTTCAAGGTCTCTAATATCTGGCATGGAGGTGCCTGGTCGAAGAAGATATTGAGGGTTTTTGTATGGCACCCGGGTATCGATCTCATCAATAGAGGGGTGTTGTAAATAAAAGTCGCCTTGTGCAAGAACCTTCGCAACCTCATCTTGTTCCGAAATAAAGCCATAGACCAAGACCCGAATGGTTTGCTGAGCGTGTGAAACAGATTTGTCGGCTCCTTTAACACGTTGATATTTCATAGGTGGTAAAGTAGCTGTCAACGTAATTCGGAATCTCCGCGTTAGTTCGCTTAATTCTGGCGCCATAACAACACCGACATGTTTCGTCGACTGAGTTGTGGATAACTTCAATAGGGGTCCTCTTGGGTCGACGGATAATTCTAGTGGTTTACTATGAGAGGCGGTGCGAATTGTCGCATTGACCTGAATCTAGAGAAAATCAGTGAATAGCCCAGAGGAATTGACATCTATTCTTACTTTGCCAAAACAAGCATCATACGGAAGGTTATTTGTTGCAGATCCCACTCCCACTTGCTTCAATAACACGTTGGACGACTCCGGAGCGGAGCCAAGGCGGTTTGGGTACAACGTAGTTGGACTGTCGAATGATGCTATCATTGAAAGATCTCGCAATCCTGAAGCGGTCGGGGAATGACTGGAAATTGGCGAGACAAGCGAGATACTCTCAAAGTTCTGTCGAGGCTTTTTACTGACACTCTCGTCTTCGTGGTGAGTTTCGCCGGTACGGCGCTTATGATTCCGCCCCCGACGGACTCTCGGTTCGAAATCGTGATCGATGTCCATGGTGCCTCTCATGCCTCCAATGACAGTTTACCAGGTCACAAGTGGGAGTGAAGTTTATGATATGATATGTTCGTGCTCTAGATTGAAAGGTTTATAATTGTAGTAATATCGCAGCCGAGAGAAATTAGTTGTCAGGAGATTCTAAGCGCCGGCAAACTGTTGCAATCTGGAGGACGGGCGAAGCTTCATGGGAGGCCTCAGCCACGCTCTAAAGTGGATAAAAGTGCATTAAGAAAGGCCTTGCTTCTGGCCTTGTTTTAGTCCACCGCGCGTAAATGACGCGCAAGCCCCAGACATGCCGCGCTCAACCGGCCAATTTGCTCCCCTGCACCTTGGAAGCCGTTACATTGTAGCAGTGAAAGGCCCCCAAGTGGCTGAGTGGGGCAAGCACACAGTACCACCTAAGCAGCGGACACTGCATCTGAGCTGAGCATCTGAAACGCCAACCCGGCCGGCGACTGGCTAGGCGTAAACCTGTCCCCCCCCCCCCCCCTGCTAGACCTTTAAGAGCGAAGCCCCCAGGCTGTGAGGAAGAGAGTGAAACGGAAAATCCATTCAACTCAACTTCCGATACTTCTACCTGCCCTCTGAAAAACAATGGCCACCACAGATCCTATCCAAAGCGTTTTTGATAGTGCAAAACGGGAATTCGAAAAGGGTCTCAACAATAGGGCCTTATTCCAGGACATCCTCGCCGCAAATACCATCAACCATGTCTACGACACTATAGAGGAGCTCCAGAAGAAACAAGGCAAAAGGGAACTCCTTCGCTACCTGGCACGGATCGATCCTTTGCTCAAGTGTCTTCAGAATTACGCCTCGGTCATTGATGTCTTCGTTCAGGTTAAGCCGGATATTTTGGCACTTATTTGGGGACCGATCAGACTCCTTTTACTATGGTCAAGTGAAACCAAGAAGTCTTTTGATGCGATTTTGAACATAACACAAAATCTTGGTGTATTGCTGCCCCAGTTCCAAGAGATTGGCAAACTTTTTACCGACAAAGAGCGAATGACCGCGGCACTTGCACTTTTCTTCCGGGACATGCTCGACTTTTACCTCATTGCTTTGAAATTCTTCAAGTTGAGCAGTATAACTCACTGACAAGCGAACCACCCTGACTATAACACTAATCGCATAATAGAATGGCAACTCTTCTTCGATTCTGTTTGGCCGAAAAGGAAAGCCGAGATCGAGGTTGTCGAAGCGAACATTGAGAAGCACTCTCAGATGATAAGGAGCGAGGCCACTATCGAGCATTTAAGAGAGGCTCATGAAGCAAGGGCGCATGCGTTTGACAGCTTCAAACGTATTGAGGAATCGCAAACCAGTCAGAAGTTCCAATCGTTAGAGGCAGTGATTGGCCCACGATTTTACGACAACGAGCTAGATCGACTTCGAAGAGAGACTTGTCAAGGCACTACGAGATGGCTGCTTCAAGATCCCATACTCAGTCGGTGGCTAGATGTGTCATCATCGTCGGTCAATATGCTTTGGTTGCAAGGGATACCGGGGGCGGGTACGTCGCAATGCTTTGTCTTCTACTTCAAATGCTGAATCACTCGAAGGGAAAACCTTTGCCGCAAGCTCCGTTGTTGTCAAAGCTCTTGAGACGTCACGGACGTTATACATTTTTGCCAGCTACAGACACACCAATACTACGGCTCTTTCAATACTGCAGTCGCTTTTATTTCAACTTGGCTCCGAGGAACCGGTCATTCAGCCTCTATTGACGGAATTCAACCAGCGGGACCTGAAGAGCAATACTAAGGCGGTGGCAGAGCTACTCAAAACTGCGATCTCGGTCGTTGGCCCGGTTCTTGTAATTGTCGACGCGGTAGACGAAATCGACGAATGCGAGAGGGCCCACCTGATCTGCATCCTTCTGGATACTCTAAAAGAATCCAGCGAGATGAAACTGTGCTTTAGCAGCCGTGCCGAAGATGAGATTGACCGCATAATTGGGACACAGGCTGAGATAATTCGTGTCGATAAGAATAATTCGGGCAGCATCCAGTCTTACGTTAACCACAGAACAAAACAACTCATTGATAAACACCAATTCTCCCCAGTCGCCAGAAGCGAAATCAGATCTCTGATATCACCGGTGGCAGCGAACTCAAAGGGCATGTTTCTTTATGCGAGGATTGTTATGGATAATATTATGATGTTGAACAACGTGGAAGAGGTCAGACATGAGTTGAAAGCTCTCCCAGAAGATCTAGATGCCGCGTAAGTCCAGTTATATTCATCCGATGCCGGTTCAGTATAGGTATGTTCCTAACTATTAAACCAAAAGCTACCAAAGAATCTTCGACAGGGTCAACCATCTATCACCTGGTACGGTGCGACTGAAGGCCATTAAGATACTTGGTTGGGTGGCCATCAGCCCCGCTCCGCTAACACTAGGCGAGCTGCAACAGGCTCTTTTGGTAGGGTCATGTACTGATGACGCGCCGACAGTCTCCAGCCTTCTTAACATTGTAGAGCTGTGTGGCCCGATTGTGGAGCTTAAGGATGACCAACCGCAGCTGGTTCATTTCACGGTCTTAGAGTAAGTGGACGAAGTACAATCAGATTGCACTGACAAATATGCTGAATACAACAGATATCTTTCGAATTCTGAGGAGGCAAATTTCTTTGACAAAGAGCAGGCAGTCATTGACTTGTTAACTGTCTGTTTGTCATATCTTTGCTATGATACCATGAGCAGCGAACTCTCTGATTCCGCAACTGTAAACTCCATTTTACTGGGGAGGTTTCGACTATTGGATTTTGCAGCTTCTAGCTGGATGTCATTACTCAACACTTATCATGGATTTTCTCCGACAAATGAACGAAGGGAGTCTATCAATGAATTGCTTGCCGATCTAATTTTCAAGCGCACGAATTATTGGTTCGAGAAGCCTGACAAGCCTAACATACTTCCCAAATCTGCCAAGAAAAGGAAGACCAAGGTTGAGGATTATGCCAAGGCTTGGGGTATAGCACCCGCTACAGTCAAGATGCTGTTTCGGATGCAGAAATTTGTTAATAATCAGCAAAAAGACGAATGGGAGCTAAGTAATGGTACCACAATCTTTTGTTTTCTCCTGCACTATGGCATATGCGATTACAGCGTCCAAAGACTGACAATTATACATGTATACAGGCAACAAATGGGTTAATCTAGATCCGCTGACAATCTCAACCCTCCGTGTCCAAGTTCATAATTTGCTTGATAATAAGCTTTGCAAGGACAAGAGCCACCAGCTCAGCTGTAATTGCGGCGTAATGGATGATTTACGACATCATTGGGGTAGCCGCATGTTCAAATGCCATTTCTTCTCGTGTTCGTTCTTCCGACAGGGTTTCCAAACCAAGAAGGAGCGTGACAATCATATCAAATATCACAACAAGCCGTGGAAGTGCTTTTCAAGAGGCTGCGACTGGATAGAAATTGGTTTCGCATCGAAATACCAGAGAGATAACCATTGGCATAAAGTTCATCAACACGACACCTCACTCACGCCGATTCCATTGGATTCGGTATCGGATCCAGATGTGCTACAATCGCTGCTATTCGAACTCGTCAGTATAGGCAATGTTTATGAGCTACAAAGGCTTTTGCCACACGCAGACAGCATGGAAGGCGATGCTCGAAGGGAACTAACTAGATCCGCCACTAGGCGGGGTTCACTTCCAATGGTGCGACTTCTTTTCCCATGGTGCTCTCGCGCTATGAATGGACCATGGCCCAAGGATAGTGGTAATACGAAGATCATCCTAGCCGCTATAGAAAGCGAAGACGTTGAGTTGATCAAATGGATATTACGAAAGACTGACGGAGGGAACAAACTTTTTAGCCGAGAGCAGGAGTCAATTATTGCGGCGGTAATTCTAACGAACTCCTTCGAGGTCTTTGACGTGTGGGAAAACTCTCTCGAGGAGCTTCCAGAAGATTGGGGGCACAGCATATTCGCCGGTCGGGTGCTGGTTGCAGCTAAGAACCACCCAGCAATGGAAAAACGGCTCATGAGTACGTGGCGTATGCTTGTGAAGAGAGGACAGCTACACCGATGGTATGTTTGTGGCGGGTTAGAATCTGTTGCTCGATCAAGTCTCTCGATTCCACAGGCAAAGGTACTGCTTGAGCTGGGAGCCAACATCAACCATCCTCGCAAGCCATGGCGGAGACATGGACTCACACCTCTCCACCAGGCTCTCAAGAAGAGCACGAAAGAGGGAGCTGAGTTTGTCGAGTTTCTCATGATGAACGGTGCCAATCCTAAATACGGATATGGCCCGCGCGAGGTTAGTTGGGAAATTGGAAGTGTGACAATATCCAAGTGGTTGGGTGTTAGTTGGGAGGATCTTGTGGAATCTACTCAGGAATTCAGGGAAGAAGATTCCGATTCAGAGTAGGAGAAACAGCAAGAAAGCAACATATTAGAAGACCTGGCGTATTTTCCAATGAGAGCAAATTTAATGTGAAGATTATGTGATTGGAAGCTGATGGTTTGATATAAAACACGAGCGCATAAGTACAGCAGGCAGGTAGCATGAGATAACGTTGGCTCCTGGGAAAGGGTGCACCGACCCCGAGAAGCATGGGTCCTAGTCATATAATTCAATGACGAACTCAGGATCTGGACACTTTAGGATCCAGATACTAATAACACAGGGCCAGAAACTGATGCTGTTACCTAACCCTTACCCTACTCCAAATATACCCGCCGCTCTAGCCTCAATTTCTGTTCCCTTAGTGACCATATTTGCTGCCACCCATCCGCCGCGTCCCTTTCGTCGCTTCCCTCTCTGTAAGTCAAGCCTTTCGACGAGAAGCCGTTTCCTTTCATTGTATGGAAAATAGTTTCCGCAATTCGTACTCTAAGGCTCAAGCTAACTGTCGAGCAGTGCAAGAGCAGGAAGAGGTGGAGGATCTTAAGGCCCATGGCCGAAATATCAAAGCAAATCCCAATTGGCCATCAGTATGAGTACCAGTATGAGCGCCAGTATGAACACTTATTAACTCCGGGATCAACTGGTATCTGGGAGACGGTAATTCCTGACGTTAAACGATAAAGTACACTGAATGCTAGGTGCTAAACGGGGCCGAGTGGGACATCTTGCTCTCCTCGAAGCAGTACAATTGCAGTGAAAGTCACCAAATGCAAACAGTGCACCATGCACCTCAACGCTATCACTTTCTGATTGGCTAGCGAAGTGTGGCATCTCAACTCACCTTGTAATGCTGAAATTGCAGTGCAGTACTCAGCCTTACTTTCTCAAGCCTCCAACCACTGGTGTCATGTCACATTTCCCGTGAAGCAGTGGTTATTAGAGCAGCAACACATACTTGGATAATATTGGAGCTTATCGTCCACGATGTAGCTATTCTTATGAACGCATAGCCACTAATATGTATTTGAACAACTTCCTGCATTTTTTGTTAAAGCTTGCAGGGCAAACTAGGTGCAAAATCATGTCCAGCTTCTTCCAGGCAAATCTAGGGAGACTCGTTTGAGAATGCTCAGCTCTGTTCCTCCAAATGGGTGCACTCAGGACCATTGTCTCCTTTCCCCTTGCCCTGCAGCTTTATTCGTGTTTCCTCGTGAGTCTCTGCACGAGCTAGTTTGGTCGCCTGGTCCCAGCTCATGCCCTTCCCACCTTCATGTTTGATCTCGAAGAGGCGATCCACTTGCTCCAGTGAGAGATTGGCTGTTTCAACGTAGAACTGGTAGATGATAGGAATGAAGCAAAAGTTGAAAATAGCGTACATCATATAATACTTCCACTGTATGTTTTCGATGGCAATTGGCGTGATAGTGACGACGACGTAGACGAAGGACCAGTTAACCGCAGTGGCAATCGAAGTGCCGACGTTGCGCATCCGCTGGGAGTTGATCTCTGCCGGATACATATAGGGGATCGACAGAAGTGAAAGGCCATAAAAGACATAGTACATGAAGATGAAGACGACGGCGAAGATTGACATGCCTCTGTTCTCGTTGTTCTTGCCACTGTAGCGAAGACCGACTGCAACAAGCGCAAAGCAGACACTGCTGGTACTCACACCAAACAGCATCAGCTTCTTGCGACCAACTCGATCGATCAGGAAAGCAGCCATGGCGCCCCAGAACATAAGAGAAATGGAGTCGCAAGCGGAGAGAATCAAGGCCATCCGTTCAGTCATTCCAAAAGAGCGCACGAGGACGACGGGTAGGTAGTAGGCGATGACGTTCACTCCTCCAACCTGCTGGAAGAAGGGTGTGCCGGCTCCCAGGAGGATACGTCGGAAGGTTTGCTGTGGCCCACCGCTGAAGATTTCCTTGACCGTAACGGACTTATTAGACTCGGCTTCGTGATGAACGCTTGCAACGAGGTATTGGATCTCGGAGTCAACTTCAGCGTCGTCTTGAGGTTTCGCCATCAGTCGAGCGAGGATTCCCTGAGCTTCGGTCACTCTGTCCTTCATGACCAGCCAACGAGGCGACTCAGGTGTAACAAGGACCAAGCAAATAGTGACGATGGCAAAGAAGCACTGGAATCCAAGAGGGAAGCGCCAGCTTATAGCGGAATTCGGGACGAAGGTGAAGCCGTAATTCATCCACTGATTTCAAGCAGGTTAGTCTGAGTTTCACAGCTTGGTGGTGCCCGAATACTTACGTTTGTGATGACGATACCAAAAATGTTTGTGACCAACTGTAGAACAATGAGTTTTCCACGGTGACTGGCTTTCGCCGTCTCTGACTGCCAGATGGGAATTGCAATTGTATTCATGCCGTTTCCAACGCCAGCCACAATGCGTCCGACGATCATTGGTGCAAGAGTAGAAGACGCAGTCTGAATTATGCCACCGGCAATAAGGATACAACAGCCAAGTAGAATGCAGCGTCGTCGGCCGATCTTGTCGCCCACCCAAATGGACAGCAAAGTACCGAGGATGCAACCGATGTCATAGGTGGCGACAATCTGACCTTGCATAGTCGCATTCGGGTAGTTAAAGGTGCGCAGGAAATGCTCGTTACTCAAGATGCCACCAAAGACACCCTGATCGTAACCAAAGAGAAGAAATCCAGCACCACATGCTGCTGTGATGCCATAATTCAGGGTGTCGCCCTCGGAATTGGCGAAGAACATATTGGCAGTATTGTTAGAGCCAGTCTAGAGCAGAGAGGTGCAATTGGATGGAATGTAGGCTGTTTGAATGTCATTCTTCAGAAAAGGATCATGTCCTTTTGTATCAACTCGTCGGTGTGTGTTTCGCGGGGTCGCGCGGGGAAGCGTGTGGAGAAATCCGGGGGAGGGGCCATGAATCTGGGGTCATGCAGCCCAGCAGCCCTGTATCACGGAATTGTTTTCTCTTCTTCCCGGACGAGACAGGGCCACATCGTTGGCACTAGTCGAGAAGTGGCCAGTTTGGCTTTGTTAGTGAATGAGGTCGCTTACGGAAGTAGACCCGATTAGTATCAGTGCGACTGCGGTTGGAGTCTACTAGCTAACTTCATCCTCTCCCCGCACGCTCTGTAGCCGAGATCATTGCGTTGTGCCCAATCCCCACGTACGGCCACTTGAAGGGCCTCCGGAGAGACATGCATCGCTCCGTGATCACTAGTTGTCCCCTCTCGAGTCAGACTAACAAATTGTGCCTACAAGGCCATCCTGTAAGGAGTCGCCATGAAGCTCAGTAATTTAGACCTGTTCGAATTCGTTGGTTGGAATTATCGACTGTCGTTTAGACAGAATTTAGTTCAGCAGACCGATTTCCGATGCCCACCTCTTCCAGGGATGATGCAAAAATCATCCGTGAAGTGGCGCCTGGGGTGCGAGTATCGGTCAGACTCACCCTTGGCCAGGCTCGAGGTACTAGCATATTGGTAAGAAAAAGAACAACCATACGTGATATGGAGATCATGTCGCTTCGTCTGTGGGACTTTGAGATAGCGTCCAGGAATGCTCTTGCTACCGTGATCGTTAGAAATCATATCATTCTTCGACTCATTAACATACCATCAAGTTGCAGCAAAAAGATTAGTATCATTCGAAAGAAACTGAGGTGTTCAGGGAAATCCCACTAAGACTTAACTAAACTTAGGATGATGGTGGCAAGACAGTGAGAATAGATAACACCAAGGGGTTACAGACACCTATTTTCAAGTCCCAGTATTTTATATGAGTATCCTAATTCCATTACGAATGCGAATCGGATAACGCAGTCGGTGAAAGACCTCAATTTCAGAACTCTGGTGTGGACGCCACGCGTGATGGAATGGTAGCTTAATGACTCGACAGTGATGAGGTTTCACGAGGAAAGAGACGATGCAAGACAATTGAGCGAAGCAAAGTTTGACTAGAATGGCAGTGATATACATCCGTGCCTAATCTACGCCTTGCCGTCCAAACGGCGGCCAGCCTCATCAAAGTCAATCTTCTGGCCCGAGTTCATACTCTCCTGCAGTGCACAAGCAATCTTGACAGCTTGAACTGCCCCATACAGCTTAAAGGGCAGCTCGGTGTTGTCGAGACATGCAGCAGTAAACTCGTTCGCCTCGGCTACAAAGGCATACTCAAAACGGCTATAGTAGTTAGGTGGAATCTCGCGTCGCACCCCTGTGGGCTCATGGATCTCCACCAAATTCTGATGAGGGTTCGCATTTACCGCAATCTTGCCCTTGGTACCGATGATCTCAGTTACATCGTGCTGGCCAGCGGCCATCATGCGTGACGAATAAAGGTATGCCACCTTGTCGCCCCAGAACTCAATGACGCCAATGCCGTTATCAACATCCTTATGCTTTCGAAGGTCGGGCTCAACAGCGCAAATGCCCATGGCCACCACACTCTTGACGATAGAGTCCTGGCCAAAGCACCATAGCGCCAGGTCGATATCGTGAATATTACAGTCCACGAAGATGCCGCCGCTGAACTCGGCATAAGAAACAAAGAATCCCGAGGTGTCGAGCATGTCGCACGTTTGAGATCGGAATACAGAGGGGCTGCCGATAGCGCCACCTTTTGTGCGGGCCATGGCGTCTCGATAAGAAGCATCAAAACGGCGAGAGAAGCCGCACATAACCTTCAGGTGAGGCTTTCGGTTGGCAACATCAACGACAGACTGAGACTACAACTCACAAGTTAGCAATCTATTGGAAAGTTTTCTTATATAGTGGAAATCTTACAATCTCGGCACTCGTGCTAAGTGGCTTTTCGCAAAGGACATGCTTATCGGCTTCCATTGCCTTTATAGCATTTTCAGGATGTGCGGCAGTGACCGTCGCAACCACGACAGCTTCCAGACCAGGATGCTTTAGCATCTCGTCATAGTCCGTATAGATACTGACACCAAAGGGCTCGAGAGTCTTCTTGGACCACTCGACTTCCTGCGGGTCGGGCGTGAAGGCCGCGACCAGCTCGGCGCGCGGGGTTCGGTTGAGGAAGTTGAGGGCATGCCGAGCGCCCATGCGGCCAAGGCCGGCGCAGGCGACCTGGAGCTTGCGAGGAGCCATGATAGAGCAAATTTATTTGAGAGGAAGAACGGATTCAGTTGCTTCAGCTAGTAATTGCTTAAAAAGGAATTCGCAGCGTTGTAAGGATTTGCAATTGAAACCAATGTCATCTACTCGTTGGCGTCGAGCTTGAGAATCAACTCTATGTACGATCTAGGAGGGTCTTATACCACACACGCTGACCGTCGGAGCTTCAACCGCCGAAAGAAAGCTCTGGAAAAAGATTCCGTTGTGTTTGCTAAGGCTGCTTTCTGACATATCGCGAATGTGAGGACAAGCACGGGAAGGGGAGACCAGGCTCTAGCAGTCAACCGGTGCTATGGTACCGACGTGTACTTACAGCATACGGAAATTTCGAGGTGTCCAATGACGGCGAGAACAGATTCTCCAAGTTCCTTAATTCGACAACGGAGTCTGAGAAGCTTAAAATCCGGAGGCTGGTGGATCCTGGCTGGTCTAGCCACCTCGCATCCCGGATTTCATCACTGGCTCATCCCGCACTCTTCCGCTCTGCACCCCGGAATGGCAAAATGCCGGACAATTCACAATTTTGAGTGGTAAGCAATTGTATACTTTTAGTACAGAAGCGAAATGGAAACGCAGTGCTCAAGAAACGATTGCTCTTTAGTGTACAGACTACAGGAGGAGTCAAGTGTCCGTCTTGCCCGCAACCCCAATCATGTCAACCAGTTTCCTTCCTCATCCTCCCAACCAAAGTCCACCTTGGACCATCCTAGAATCGTCATCTTTCCATCCAGCTCCACGTGCATAGGTTCTATATCTTCTGCAATCCTGTACGCCTGCATAATTTTGTGTGCTGCATTCATTACGGCCATTTCCTTGTCGTCAAGGGTGACAAGCCTAATGTTCTCGGCGATCCGTCGCTCCTTGCTGCTCTTAGGGATGACGGTGATGCCGCGTTGCACAGCCCATGACAGCGACACTACCCCGGCAGAGCAGTTCTTTGCCTTCGCAATGTTGGTGAACAGGTCATGGGTGAGAATCTGATTATTGGTGCCCACACGCTCTCCTCCCATGGTGCTAT
This sequence comes from Cylindrodendrum hubeiense, assembly GCA_014621425.1. Classification (NCBI taxonomy): domain Eukaryota; kingdom Fungi; phylum Ascomycota; class Sordariomycetes; order Hypocreales; family Nectriaceae; genus Cylindrodendrum; species Cylindrodendrum hubeiense. The sequence continues at coordinate 100,658 of JAANBB010000042.1, forward strand.
AAATGGGTTATTCGGGGTCAGCTCATGCACCCCAACTCAACGGATGGCGCCTTACCTCCAACTCATCACAAGGATTCCCTTCGACTCGCAGTAGGGCACTAGCTTCAAGTTCGGGTTGAGAGCGTGGAGCTCGATCTGGTTGACGGCCGGCACGATCGTGGCACTCGCTAATAGCACGTCCAGTGTTTTCTGCGTAAAGTTGCTTACGCCAATGGCTTTGCACTTTGGCCCTACCAGACCCTCCATCATCTTCCACGTGTCGACAAAGGTTGGACCCTCGTTGATGCGGAGCGGCTTCAAGTCAGGTGCGGGCGTACTAGCACAGGGCCAGTGCATGAGGAGCATGTCAATGTAGTCTAGCTTCGTATCTTTGAGCGAGATGCGCAATGCCTCGCCGGGATCATGGTGCAAATGGCTCCAGAACTTGGTTACGACGGTGATCTCCTCACGAGGTACACCACTAGCGCGGACGGCTCTTCCGACGTCGGATTCAACGCCATAATGCTGGGCAGTATCGATGAGTCGATAGCCACTTTTTAAAGCGAAGATGAGGGACTTTTCAAGCGCATCTGCGTCCTCGGTCCCGAACGTGCCTAGAGTCAGAGCCTGGTATTAGCGTATTTCGTGTTGTGTGCCGGGTCTACATAGTTGGCGAAAATGACCCAACAACCACTAAAGTTCTTGCTTACCCTGCCATGTACCCAAGCCAACCGCTGGAAACTGATCTCCTGATGTGAGAGTAATACGTGTTAGTAGACTAGGTTTACACCTCTGTATAACGCAACACCACCATCGGTGAGGCAAGGAGAACTTACCATTATTCAATGTGAACGTCTTAGTACACGCGGACATGGTTTCAAATTGCGGGGTCTGCTTCGGTATGCTGAGGACACACTACTGCTGTAGGTACTGTAGATAACAAAGTGAGGGGTAGAACGGAGTTCCTAGAGATCATTCCGGAGGCAAAGAGCCATTTGTACAAGTTTACAGCACAACAAGACAAGTTTCGGCAACATGTATTCCGTGCATGTGTACACATGCTTGTTAGGTTCGTTATTCATTTCACGCTCTTCTGGGATTGCTTATCCCGACTTGACATTATTGCCAATTCCCCCGCGATCCATGTGGGTGGAGACACACCCCGTCATTGCACAGGCGCTATACTCTCGTCGGACGCCTTCACGGATTTGTCCCGCCGCCTTTCCGGCGCCCAATTGGTACTGCAGCCAAGTCGGAGATCGCCTCCCGCTATGACTAATTCCCGGCCAGCACCGGAGGCCTGGGTTCGGCTCCCCGTAGTGTCTGCCGTAAACACGGCATATCGGGGAATGCTAAAGATTCACATATATTAAGATGAGCCCGATGCAAGCTGCTGGTGTTATAATCACATATTGGAACTGCTCGAATAGATCTGCTCTTTTTTCAAATTCTTCGATACCAACAATGCCCGTCGTAAGGCTCACCTCAGCAAAGTTACCGCCTCATACTACTACCAAGCTAAATCTCTCTGTGATTAGGAATACGCCCGTCCAGTCAACCATATTGCCGTCTCGGTCAATGACATCGAGGCTGTCACAAAATGGTACACCGATTTGCTCGGGTTTCAGATCATCGGCGGGAAGATCATGCACATTAAACGATCAGAAAGCCCCTCGGCCGGCATCTTCCAGATATATGGGGATTCACTGCACGAGGTGAAGCTGGCATATATGTCCACTGGAAATGGTGTCGGGTTCGAGGTGTTTGAGTTTTTGAACCCTGGATTCAAGAAGAACGATGTGGATTTTGAATATAACCGCTCCGGATTCTTCCATATCTGCGTCACGGATCCTAATCCTCACGTCTTGTTAGAAAAGGTTCTCAGTCATGGGGCTAGTAGGGTTGGCAATGCGGTTACATTCCCTACAGGTATTACGTGTATCTATTTCAAGGACCCATGGGGTAATGTGGTTGAGATTTTAAGCTCAAGTTTCGACAACATGGCGACTTTGGATACAGCCTAATCTGATCCTGCAACACCACACAATAATCCAATAAAATTATGTGGAGTATTGAAGCTCCTCACATTTCATGTGTCTCCTTTTATAGCTTTGCGTCTGACTCGGCCTATTATCAGATCACTCGCTAATATCCTATTTCTGAGCGTGGAAAGGGGATATATAACAACATGGGAGTAGCAAAGGGGCAACAGAGGCTCGTTTTCAATTTGTAGAATATGTCCAGCCTTCCTTACTAGTAATTTTCTGATATGTGCCACATGTTGGGGTCAATTGCAGGCAAAGATACGCGCGACCATATTTGTTTGTTATTGTGAACGGGCGGTGCTCTTCTCACTTGTCTGCAAATCATCAACAGCCTACGTCCAGATGTCACATTCAGCAGCCTTCGCCCGACAGGAAAATACAGCATCATTCGCTAGTGTCCATTAAAATAGTCCCATTATTTTCTCCTTTCCCTGGTGACTACGCCCGTGTTACTTCCGCGAGAAAGGATCTTGGAGGCAGGGCAATCACGAAATGCACCACGGAATCTATCTATGGCGTGCCGGTATTTCTGGTTGTAAATGCATAATAATATGGTATTCGCACAAGAGTGCATATCCGCAAGTTTTGAACTACATTCCCGCTTGTAATGACATTGTCGCGTGGAATTTTAATGAAGGTCAGGTGTCATTCACGTATTGCAAGCGTCGCTAGCGCCGGGATGTCTCAGGAGAACTTCCGGACAGGCCCCCACTGCGGATGCCAAATTCCGGGGTAAACAAACCATCGCCTCCGGGCCACCGGTTGGTATTCACGACAACTGTAACGTTTGATATATTTGTATATTAACACATAATTTCCCCTAACCCTTATTGTAGTTGTACTTTCTCTTCGCAATACCCCTAACAAAATCCCGGTAGCCACACAAGCACACGATGACCACCTCGAAGCCCCAGCAAGACCCGGACCGCTATCTAAAGCACTCAGTGCAAGATCTTCTGTCTCTCAAGGGTCGCACTATTGTAATTACTGGAGGAGCTCGTGGGTTAGGTTTGGCATTTGCCCTTGCCGTTATTGAGGTTGGCGGCAACGTTGCTGTGCTAGATGCGGCCGATAAGCCACATGAGCACTTCTATCAAATCCAAAAGAACTTCGATGCCAAACTAGAGTTTTACAAGTTAGTTCAATCCCATTTGTTCGCTACAGTGGGCTAACCAATCTATTCCGAGGTAGGACGGATGTGACAAAGTACGATCAGCTTAAAAACACATTCGACCAAGTTGTTGCTGACTTTGGACGAATTGATGGTCTGTAAGTGGTTTGCAGTCGCCTTAGCCACGCTCGCCCAATCTCATTAACAAATTACAGCATCACGGCCGCAGGAATCTGCCCGGACGAGCCCTTTCTTGAGCGTGCCCCGGAGTCAGTTGCCCGATGCATAGACATTAACGTGCTCGGAACATACTATGCCGCTCAGTTAGCGGCGGCTCAAATGGACAAACAGGAGCCTACCGAATTTAATCCCCGCGGTGGTTCTATTGTTATGATTGCCTCTATTGCTGCGTATGTAGCTAGTAAAGGTCAAGCTACAAGTGACTACTGCGCGAGTAAAGGTGCAGTGCTTTCATTGGCCAAGGCTCTTGGAGTTGAACTAGCTGCGAAGGGTATTCGCGTGAACAGTATATCTCCTGGGTAAGTGTACAGTTCTCAACGGGGTATCCCTTGACTAATAGCGAAAACTCCAGGTATATGGTTACCGATATGACGGTTGATATCTGCAAAAGGGTCCCCTTCCTCGGCGATATTATGAATACTGAGCCACCGATGAAGAGGATGGGAGACCGAACTGATCTCAAGGTCCCTGTAGTGTACCTACTTTCAGAAGCGAGTGCATATCATACGTCAGACGATATCCTGATTACAGGAGGTATCCATGCCGGTAGGCTTCTGTGACGGACAGACTTCTTAGGAATAGCCGTATTCTAGTAGTGTGACAATTGAAGTAAATAAATATTGTATCAAATTGCACATGCGCAGATTGAACCGAATCTGGACTGGACGACGTTTTACGACGAGTTCTGCCAATTGACTCGACGAAACGGTCTTATGCGTGTCCGGTGCTCAAGATAATGGAATGCCAACGGATTGAACAGAGGGGCACATATACTATCTGCACTACACGGATCTCTAATGTTTTAAATGTACCTCAGATAAGTCTGTGAATGGTCACATGCGGCTTGATTGGGATCAGCTGGCGCTGTGGTTCATCGGACTGAGGGAGCCACTGGGATTATGTAGCAGTGCGCTAATGTTGACGATGCATTAGTTTGTCACGCCGCCCTGAGCTCGTCTCTGCACATGCTGTCAAGATGAATTGGTTCTTTCTCATAGAGGATATTACGGGTTCGGCATGTCAAACTATAGTTATGCTAATTAATACTGGAAGGCGGAGGAAGGGGACCCGTCCACGAAACAATGCGACACGTTGCATTCATTGATAATCTGTGGGCTCAATACCATGACTATTCCCGTCCACCCGTCCGCTCCCCCTTTCTTAGCCCCCACCCCCACATCGGAAATCGACCAGGTTTGGGGATTTCAACAGCATCGAGTCACGCATCCTCTCCAGATTCCCCGCATCATGTACCCCACAATTATCTCCAGGTCAGCTGTTGTTCTCGGGTGTGGAGACGGCGCCCAATCTTGAACTTGTCCTCCATCCACTCTGGACGCCCTTCGATTTCCCCAAGCCTGAACTGCTACAGTCAGGGATCTTTGCAGAAGGGGAACCTATTGTCATGTCTGATCCACCCGCTGCCAAGTTCCGCAGGAAGCATGTCACCATGGCCTGCGTTCCCTGCCGCGTAGGCAAGGTCAAGGTGAGTCGCCAAACTTCGTGGCCCCGAGAGACCAACGAATGGAACCTGGGGACACGCCATTGACTTTGATAGTGTGATGGTGCATCTCCCATTTGCTCCAGTTGTGAAAACAAGGGCAAGGAGTGCCGTTATCCCACCGGCGATGACAAGCGCAAGTAAGGCTCCCTGATACCGGCACAATCATCCGACCGACAAAGCTGATCTTCGACGTAGACTCACTCCCCGCACCGCCATAGAACTCCTTTTGAGCCGTATTGAACAGCTCTGTCAATTCATCATAGACAACGGTCAACTGCCTCCTCCTATGGTCAAGAGAGACCATGCTGCTCTCGTAAGGGTATTCGGCCACCTGAAGCTCGCTCATAACTTCGACAATGGAGACACTTCAACGAATCCTCTCTCAAACAGCACTACATCTCACCGATCACCAAATCAAAATCACATGCTCGAACTGTCTCAATCACGCCACGACACATGCAGTAGAAGAACAACGGGGCAATCACTAGATAGCAACGGCTCAAGCCGTACGACCTGCGATAATGTCAACAAAGAAAGATCCACTCGTCTCAATCAAGTTGACATGACCGCCTTTACGACCGGCAACGACCTATCGCTGTCTGTGCGACAAAGCTCCCATGATCAACCTCCAAATTGGGTATGGAATGCTACAGGAGAGCTCAACTTCAACTTTCAGCCACCCATCACCGTCGAAGCTGATGCCTTGCTTGGTATTCTCCCCTTTTCTACGCCGGAGGAACAACAACAAGATAACCAACATGGCAATATTCAGCAATCTGACGAGGCTCTGAGCGACACAGAGAGCACTGAAGCCCTCATTGATAAACTTTCGGAGCGAGTTGGATCGCTGCGCATTGGACCCAGTGGGCAAATACGATACTACGGTCCCTTCTCTAACTTCAATCTGATGGATGTACCTGCCCGAGATACCTCCTCTTCCTATCGCAATATCCGCGGCGATGGTAAGGAACATCTAGACCGCCTCGGCATTGGTAAAGAGGTGCCCATAGAGTTAGAAGACCACTTGGAGAATCTCTACTTTTCTTGGCAAGACCCGGCCCTCCATGTGGTGGATCGCGATATGTTTGAGGAGGCAAAGATTAATTGGCGGCTCAATCAGGAGGAAACCCCGTATTACTCCGAGGCCCTACAAAACTCAATGTCAGTTTCAACCCACTCTCCTCAACTCACGATGCTTTTCATCCTTCTGTTAACTAATATTACCCAGATGCTCCTTGGGGGCTGCTTTCGAATCGCGACACCATCCCACTTTTGTGACGTTCCCTAAATCTTTATCAGACTTCTTCGCAGATAGGGCAAAGGCATTACTCGAAATCGAATTAGATTCACCCTCTTTGGCGACAATCCAGGCTATGATCATGCTAAGCGGCCATGATATTAGCAGCAAAAGGGACTCCCGGGGCTGGTTATACATTGGTATGCAATATACTACACTCCCGTGTATACTGACAACCTGACAACCTCCCAGGGATGGCCATGCGGCTGGCCTTCGATATGGCGTTGCATCTTGACATGACTGAATACGTTGCCAAGAGATCTCTTACCCAGGCCGAGGCAGACCTACGAAAAGATATATTCTGGGCCGCATACACTGTCGATCAGTAAGTATCCCTTTTCAACTAGCAAATACTACGGTTGCTAATTCGCAACCCAGCATGTGGGGCTTCTATCTCGGTCGGCCATTCCGTATTAATATGGAGGATGTAACGGTTGAGAAGCCCAGGGGCGGGATAGAACCCGAATCTGCTGGCCAATGGATTCCGTATATAGCCCCGCGATCCTTGGGAGAAAATGCCCCTATCCCAGGATATACGAACGAACTTCACCGCCAGCGAGTTTTGATGAGCGAGATAGTAGCCCCAGTCGGCTATGCTCTGTAAGATACATTACCATATCTCGTATATGGCGACAATTTCTAATACACGCAAATAGGTACGGAAATCTAAGGATATCTAAGAGTGCCCTTCAAGTCATGAATGCCAAAACTGTTGCGGAACTCCTGGATTGGAAGGCCAGTCTACCACACGTCTTGCAAATCGACACCAACGACTTCGAAACGCTGTATTTACCACAAGTTATATTCCTTCAGTAAGAAGTCTTCACATATTTACCAGTCACATATTAACGGCCTATTTTCTAGCATGCAGTATCACCAGAATATTATCCACGCCCATCGACCTTGGATGTCGAGGACCTACGTCCAACCCAGCCCTCAACAGGGCCCAGGGGCTGGTCACGCCCGCAAGATGTGTATGGAGTCAGCATTCGCCATCGCCAAACTCCTCCGACTCTTTGAAACACGATACGCCCTTCGTCGAATGAGTATACAATCAATTAGCATAGTGTTCTCGGCCGCGTTGCTTCTCATCTTCGCCAATGTCACAGATTACCAATGCCAGGAAAAGTGTGACATCGGGATCCATTTGAATGCCTGTTTTCGGGCCCTTGACGAACTCAGTGTAACCTGGGGCACCTCGCAAAAAGCTAAGGAGTTTCTCGTTCTATTACAACGGCAATGGGAGCTGAAGGGTCGCTCTGGCAGGGGCCGTCGAGCTTCGTCGTCGGCTAGATCAGACCACTTACAGAGGAAACGGACTCGTTCTTCAATGGATGAAAACGCACCAAAAATGACAGTTCAGGAGGTGGTTACTCCGCCTAAAATACAACAAGAAGCTTTAGGACCCCCAGGGACAGATAACGCCGATACGGGTCTCGACTGGGACTGGATCTTCACTGGAGATAATTACCTCGAATTCTCTCTCCGGGCTTACGATGGGTATTGATCTGTCGTTATTAAAGTTAGTATTCAAAGCATGTCACAAGACAATGCACAAATCTGTTGCGATTTACAAAACCTATGCGATCCAATATTTTGAGATGACAAATGAACCTCCAACAAGCAGGTTTAAGTGTCAAGATCAACACCTTTATATTAAATTTCACTACTTCTTCTGCTCAGCAATACGACCGGTTATATCGATTTTATAATTTTACGGTTGAATCTCGATGTCTTCTCCCAATCACAGACAAAACATTGTTCCTCTCAGTCACTACTGGCCCCTCAGTTTTCCTTTGATCCATGATGGTCGCAATGGCAACAAATCGCCCAATGCCACCAACAATGACAGGACCTAAGTCCACTATGCAGTTTAGAACGTCGCATAGCTGCGTCCGTTCTTGATCAGTTTCGGCACCGAGGAAGACGAAATAGAAGGTTCGTCGGCCAAGGAAGCCTGTGTCTCTTGCATCTCAGTGGTGTTCGATGTCACATTCGCTACCGCCATGCCGCTGGAGAGTTCACGTTGCAGATTAGGTTTATTTCTCTAGCTACTGAAAATATTTCCTTCTCCTCTGCCGTCCATTTTCTTTTGTTGTTGTGTAATTACCGTCGTGAGGGTATATAGATGCCCACAAAAGTCTCCTATGGGGCAAGACGACGTGCTAGGCTGGTGTCTATAACTAAAGAATCCCAGGTACATGATAGCTGGCTTCGACCGGAGCCGTCAGCTTAGATAGGAATAACCTGGGGCCGGGGCCACGGGCAAAAATGAAATCGTTGATAAGACTGGGACTCGAACCCAGGCGGATTACTCCAGTAGAATTTTTCTCGCTTCAAGCGAGCAAGCGTAAGCTTGAGTCTACCGCCTTAACCACTCGGCCATCTTACCCGATGAATGCCTTTGCTGTCTAGACCTGGAGGATATCACTTGCTAATGGGGAAGTGATATTGCCAGAAATGGCTGTTAATATGACTATGTGGCCGATTGACAACCTACCACTGCTTCGGTTGGAATTTACACCGCCCGATCCCTAGCCAGGGCGAGCACACAAGTGAGGCAGACAATACAGCCAATACCAATTGAACAGGTATCAACACAACAGGAACAGGAACAAACCCAACTAAAATATGCACTATTTCAATCAACTACACCTACACCAGCAATGTCACAGCAACTAGGAGGTATCCTGTATTGTCAGCAAGCTTTATTATTGATCATAATTCAATTGAATCCCATTTAATGTAAATAAGTTGAGGAAGGGGGAATATCCGGATAGGGGCTTCTGCGACATCTGTGTGATAAACTGCAAGAGAAATATGCGTATGTATTGCTGGGGCTGAGACAGAAAAGATACGTTCGAATCAATAGCAGGGAAGCCCCAGCCATAACGGCCCTGTGCCCAGTACCCTCTGAGCCCGGCCTCCAAATTGACGGCCCCATCAATACCGTACCTCTAGGACATTATAGTCATCATCGCCATGTATCCAATCCAGAATCTATGCCGTCAATTAGCTAGAAGTCAAGAGCACAAGATATCGGGGCGACGGGGCTGGGCTGGGATTCCCTTGGGCGCACCCCTCCTCCTATTATTAGTTGACGGAAAATGACCCAGTCGCGGACTGGGCCAGGAAAAGGCGATAACTCAGAAGAAGCAAACAGCAAATAATCAAGTCGCACAATTCGCTCTTAAAGGCTATCCAGCAGTGCAGCACGTAAGATGGATTCTGTTTTTGGTTTAATTGGCTGTGAACTCTCATAATGTCTGTAAATTGAGGTTCCTTACTCTGCGTGAGAACGGATCACGTCATTTATGTTCCGCATTCCGTGTCTTCACCCCGCAGCGTGGGCTACCATTAGCGGCCGATTAGCTGATAACCACTGGAAATACATCCTCATGTCGGAGAATATTGCACCCTGAGTGAATTTGTCGTCCGCTGGTATTTGCCAAACTCGACCTCATCCGCAGTTTTTATTGAAGGTCTGCTGTTCACGGGAACGCCAAAGCAGCGCTCATAATGAAGACGCTATCTAACGATGAGCTCGTGGCACTCGCTGGCCAATACTTTGCACCAACCGGGTTGTATCAATACACAAAAAGCCTCCCGTTTCTTGGTACACTAAAATGCAATACCGAAACACTCACTGCCGGCCAATGGGCCGAAGTCATCGTTGAATATACAGTTGGCGCCAGTGGGCTAGCCGATGGAGCTTGGATCAAGGGTACCTTCAAGTTCTACTCAGACTGGGCTCTGTTCCAGACGTCAGATCCACGACAGGATAATTATGTATCGGCCGAGTACATTCCCGGCCAGCTACACCCTAACCAAACACCTGCTACGGTCCAGTCACTCACAGTCCGGTTTGATCAAAAAGGCCACGAACGACCTTTCCAGAAAGCCGTCATCATCGATATCGTTGACGGATATATGAACCCTGGAGACAAGATTGTGGTTCGCCTTGGTGACAGGCGCTGGGGGGGCCGGGGCACCCGCGTTCAGTCTTTTGTTGAAGAGAAATTCCTAATGAGATGGTACATTGACCCGGTGGGAACCTCAAGGTTCGCCCCTATCAAGCCAGATATTGCTTTAGCTATCAAGCCTGGAGCAATTGCAAAGGTCAAGGTTATTTCGCCCCGCTTGGTCCGAACGGGAGTGTCTTTCCCGATTCACGTTCATACTGAGGATGCTTGGGGAAATGCCACTGCCGACCTTGAGGGATTTCAAACTCGGATCAGTCTTGGAAATAAGGACTCGATACATCCAGGTTGGGAACATAAATTAGCCTTCCCAACGCGTGGGTGGACGGTAGCGAATGTTACCACATCCCTGCACGCTGATGGCGACTATGTGCTGTCTGTCGCGGTAGTTGATCGGGATGGAACCATCATCCACACTACTTCAGAGCCCATCACAGTCGATTCATCGCTCCCAGTTCCTCGCGCTCTGTTTGCAGATCTTCATGTGCACTCTGACGATACGGTGGGGACCAATTCGACGACCTATAACTTTTCATACGCCCACGAAGTGGCTGGGCTCGACGTCGTGGGTTACACGGCGAATGACTTCAATATCACGGCGGAAAAATGGGACAAGACTCTCGAAATTATCAAAGACGTCAACATCAAAGGAGAGTTTGTTGTGTTTCCCGGCACAGAGTGGTGTGGCAACTCCGCTGCAGGTGGAGACCACAATGTCGTGTTCTTAGACGATCCCGACATCACCAAGCCTGAGTTTCCTCTTGACAAGCACGGCAATGTTGCTAGAAGTTTTGAGTGGAACGAAGACGGCCCAGCAGAGTTACAACCCGGCGCATGGCCTCTGGATGAAGTCTACGCAACATATGCCCACGCTCCTGAGAAACACCTCTTGATCCCTCACGTCGGAGGCCGTCGGTGCAACTTGGCTTGGCATCACCCTAAGCTTGAACGACTGCTCGAAATCGGGAGTGCATGGGGCTTGTTTGAGTGGCTTCTCCGTGATGCAGTACAAAGGGGATGGAAATTGGGCGTCTCGGCCAACTCGGATGAGCACCGAGGTCGATGCGGAGGAGGTGTGCCGGGAACGGCTGTGTTCGGCACAAAGGGAGGACTGACAGGCGTTTTTGCTGACAATTTAGAGCGGGCGGATGTTGCAAAGGCACTTCGAGCTCGCAGAACATTTGCCACGACTGGAGAGCGTTTGGTTGGCCTTGTTCGTACCAAAGACGGCAAGCTCCAAGGCGACGACGTAACGGCCAAGTTGGATGAGACAGTCACCCTGAGCTATCACTTTTACGGGTCATCGGGTTTCTCCTCTGTAGAGGCCTGGGATGCCAGTGGGCAAATCTTCCACCGCAATCTCCAACAGGAGGCAACAGAAGCAACACCTACGGCGCCACGAAAGATACGCGTGAAGTGGGGAGGGGCACGCCTCTACGACAGGTATCGAGAAGCTGCCTGGCAGGGGTCCATTCTTGTTTCTGACGCGAGAATCTCACACGTGCAGCCGTTTGGTGGCGTATTGGACAACCCGGAAGAAGTGGTGGAGTTGAGATCAGAGACTCAAGTCATCTTCAACACGCACACGAGTGGTGACTTTGACGGTGTTGACATCTTCTTCAGCCCAACCTCCAAGACACCTCTCACCATCAGCATATCAGGGCTGCTGGGAGGATATGTCAAGGTTGGCAATGCCCTTGCAGGAAACCCGCATAAGCCGCAGCCGGAGTTCAATTTGATAGCGACTGAAGCCGAAGCCAGCCGTGTTGGTGGGAAGCAGGTCCCAATCAAAGGTGGCGCGGAACTATTTGTGTCAATTGAGGTGTTGGCCGATGTCCCGCTTCCAACACGAGTGGAGGGCGACGTCCCTCTCACCCCCAGCGGGCGCTTCGTTGGACAAAATCAGGCCATCTACTTTGTTGGAAGGGAGTTTAGTGGAGGAAAGGTAATCACGAGTCCAGTATTTATAGAGTATCAAGCTTAGCTCGCCCGCCCTGATGCAGCCGCTCAATCTATCTCCTTCATTCAGGTCCAGAAGATCTCTCTCCCCTACCCCGCTGATGAAAAGGCCCGGCCCTACTGGCTATGTCCTCATCGAGATTCGCCCGGCTGTGGGGATAGACTTCGACCAACGTGGTAGTGGCGGAAACATCGGATATAATTGATGATCCTTGGCGTAAGAAACGCGGTGGCGAGATGCCCACGTTCCCAAACGGGAGTAAATTCGCCGGAACGTTTCCACATCAGCGGGTACACCTTCCACATCGTCCCCATCGCGAAGCATGTCTCAGACTTCTCGTTCGCCGGACTTGATTGTCCAGGCGCACATGACGACGCCTCCCCCGACCTTGTGTGGGGTTAGCGTGGAGGCATCTAAAATAGGAAAATCCGCCCGCGGGATTCGCATTCTCCCTACCGCTTCGCGCTAACGATGCACTACGAGCAACCTATAAAGAGGAGTGTATTATAAGACTCGATCTTGCTGCAGTAGTATCAAGCATAGTCATCCGTTTCTTCATTGCATCTCACCAGATTAGCCTTTGTTCGGCAATACCCTCAGACTTGGATTCAAAATGCCACACGCTCAAGCTGAGCAGCCGACCATCAATGGCGTGCAACTACACGTCAACGACCGTCTCCTTGAGCCGAATGAGGTTGAGCAGATGGTGTCTTCGTACCCTACAGATCCCCTTGAGGAGCTCTACAACCGATATATAACCGACGGCTATGTCCTTGTCAGAGGCTTGCTCCCTCGCGAGGATGTTCTGGCTGCGCGCGAAGCATACTTTACTTCCCTCGCACCAAGTGGGGTCACCAAGCCCGGTACCAAGCTCGTTGAGGGCATCTTCAACGACTCTGCTAGCCCATCCGACTACCCCGGAATTGGAGCTGGTAGCGTCAAGAATGCGCCTCCAGGCTCAACAGACAAATCCGCTATATTCGTCAGTGCTGCGCTCAAGGCGCACACAGAGCCATGGTATTCCGGCTCCGAAGATGGCAGCGTCCGCGGCTTCTGCAACCATCCGGCCTTGAAAGAGTTTGTTGCGCGCCTGACTGGCTGGGGTGATGCCACTCTTGCTGTGCGACGGACCCTGCTTCGCAACAACACGCCCGGAAACAGAGCAATCGGCGTCCACTACGACCAATCGTTTATGCGATATGGAGAGCCAACCGCATTGACGGCTTGGGTTCCTATGGGCGATGTGAAGCTTCAAGGTGGCGGACTCATCTACCTACAGGGTGGTGACAAGCTCGGCCAGGACATTGAGGAGGAATTCTCCGCCAAAGCAAAGGCGGCCGGTATGAGCGACGAAGAAATGCGGTATGCGTTTAACGCCAACATGATGAGCACTGGCTTCTTGGCCGAGGGACCGGCAGACTTTGCGAGAATGCACGGCAAGAAGTGGCTTGTGAGCGATTACCAGGCTGGAGACGTCGTATTCCACACGCCGCACATGGTATGTTATCCGCATCAGATTCGACTTCAAATGCTTACCAGGTGAAGATCCATGCGTCTACCATCAACCACGACCCAGAGGGCCGCATCAGACTGGGTACCGACCTGCGCTTTGTAAACTCTGCGCGACGCTGGGATACAGTAAGCACGAGAGCACTCAATACCGAAGACCAAGTACTGACATTTTACAGCGATGGGACAAGGACTTCGAGTTCGATGATGGGCTATAAGAACCAAAAGGGAAAATTAGTGGCGAGATTGTACCAACACAACATGATGACGTTAAGATGCCAGGCATCATCAGCTAGGCTACCACGCTGGGAAGATTGACAAGAGTTCAACTTTGGTGGATATATGAGAACATGAATTTGATATTATTTTCTCATTTCAAAGCTATCCATTTCTGCCCACTGTGATTCGAGCATCTTTCTTAGTGGTTTGGTTTTCCATTTAAGCACTGTGTTGACCTTGTGAAGATACTGAATGGTATGTGTCCTCTCGCATGGATCTCGGATACAATATCCACCTGCCGGAGAGAAAGGTTAGGCGGTGCCAATCATGATTTTACGGTGTTTGGGGCTTACACAATGAGAGTATGTGAGCAGGGAGGTATAATGCGTTGATTGCGTGTTCGTTGGACAGAGCCAATCCCATGAGAATTCCCAGATAAGTTGCGATGCGTTGCTGGATTATGAGATTAAATATCAGTAATAGCCAATAAAGGGAAAAGGTGTTATATCATCTACACTTACTTCTCCGTCATGGCGAAATCTGGCAGCATTATACCCAACATTGGGGCCACCTCTATTACATTCGTGTAGGCAGATGACTGCCTTTGCGGCATAGTAATATTGCATAGCAACCACTTTACGCACGTTAGCGAGTAAGAACTCTGAAATGACTTGGGGATAATCTTGCCTGGGATTGATGCTGCGATGTAGATGGTGGGGAATGGCTTGCCATTCGCCAAATCGGCCGGCTTGCTATATACCGGGTAGAAGGACATCGGTTTAGAGTCATTCCAGCTGGAAATCTCATGTTCGAGTAGTTTCCAGGCCTCCTTCTGTGGGCCAGTGGCAGCCTGTGATCCGTCCATTGGGAACAACAGCTTGATCAATTTAGCGAAAAGATAGACGCTACGGTTTGTGTATGCAGAATCATCGGTCCTCTGAAAAACTGTAGACCGGTCAAAATTCTCCAAGCAAATGTCCACTGGCTTCTTATGCACCACGTAGACATAAATAGCCTGCCGAAGGTGAACCCAACTAGCAGCTTCAGCGAGGCCGCCTTGCATGACGAAACGCGCAACTGCTTCGTGATTCAGCAGGTTTTTAGTCCCACTGAGGTGATGGTAGTTAAAGTCAGCTTCGTTGTCATACTCTTCGTACAATCGCGCAATGACAACCGCAGTCAGGAGCTTTGCGTCCCAAGTCTCTGGCGGTCTCGCAAAAGCTTCTATTAGGAACTCGATGCATCTATTGTGGTAGTATGTGCTCTCGAAACCCAACGTTGCATCTGAGGATTTAGAATCGTAGGCGCTTGCTAGGGCGAGAACACCATTCATGATCATGGGTTCTCGCAGAGCAAGCCGTGGCACTTCCAGGGCAAAGTGACGAGCCTCGTCACACGCATCAGACTGCATTCGGTGAAGATTCTCAGCAAAATTTCTTCATGACTCAAAGTGATAGGTCTTACCGAAGGAGCCAACTTTTGTATGTATGTCATGAACAGGAACGCTTGTCGTTCTGTGAGCCCGCTTCCTTGTTCTGATTGTGAAAGCTGGACACAAGCAACATCCTGGATAACTTGAGGGGATGTGACGATGGAAGATGGTGTCCCAACTGGTATACCCTGAATCCATAAGGGCTTTCCAATATCATGGGAAACCGAAGTAACGTCTGTGCTTGAATCTGGCGAGGCCGAGCTTGGAAATGGTTCGAAAGAGGGTGGTGTAATCTGCGTCGACCCCTGCTGGTTGTGGTTTAACCGAGGAGACGGCACTTCTCTGATCACTTGGGACGGTTGCAACGGGGAAGCGCCGTTGGAAACCTGTGAAGGTTGGTCTGATGTTGACGGTGCTTGTGAAAACTCGCTACCCACTCCTCGGGGCGTCACGAAAGAGACTATGCCTCATCAGCGACGTTCTCGGCTATTTGAGCCATTCAGGGCATAACATACTTGACTTAGGAACTTTACCCCACGGCTTTTGACTGGATCCGGACCCCCCATGCTCCGAACCATGACTGTGTTTGAAGCGGATATCGCTATCGAAACGGCACTCGCGATTAGACTCGATGCAAGCGCCGCACTTGGTCGCGCCGGGCTGTAAATGACACTTTCGATGGCGGATCCGGCAGCCGTTACAACACCGTACGCGCTTCATCCAGGGCCTCGTTTCTCGGGCGTTTCTTGCACGGCTTGTGCTCGTCTTGACAGACTGGGGAATTTGAGGATGAGGCAAAGAATCCCGCGGGGATTTTCTCCCGATTTGGGTCTAGTCCGCATTGTCTGGACCCAATTACGCTTGGCTCATTTGTGATGCTTGATTTGTGCTGGAGATGTAAAAAGGTGGGTACGTGAATTCAGCACGTGGTTTGCAGATTGTTCATTACCCATCTGCATCGAATTTGCGTCGTCCAGTAGTTCGTGTGAAGCGCTCAGATCCAACCAAGCCGGGAGCTATGGTCAATGGATTTCCCCACACATGCGTCACTCTTGTCTGAGATGAGAGAACTACAGGCGCATAAATGTTACATTGCATAAGCAGCGGGTGGGTTGGAGTAAGAACAGTACCAAGACAACACCTCCGAGTATATCCCCGAACAACTGTCAGGTGTTAAGGAGGCAAAGAACCAAATGCCATTGGCCAACCAATCACAACTATCGTTCGTTTTATCTCAGCACCCAGATCTCGTCGCTGTCTCCCACTAACAATCACCCATTTGCTGGTGGAGTGAGAAGGAGGCGGCGAAGCCCTTGACACTATCAACTACGACTTTGTGTTAAGACAGGACGGAGTGGATTGATTGGATACGTGGCTGAACAACGACGTACTTCGAATATGAAGGTAAATCTTTCAACACATGACGAATCTGAACCGAAAATTAATACCCCATTCGTACGCCCAGTCCAAATCCGCTTAGCGACTCGGCCCTCGACGCCCTCCAAATACACGCTTGGTGCAGGGTAGCTCGGAGTAATACTCGGATCATTCTTCGGTTGAGACCAGGCGAGTCTTCGGATAAGCCTCGGAGTATTCTCGCACTGTTTAAGCTCCAAGTATATACTCACCCAGAACCAGCCTAGTGGTACCTACGATGTCGGCCAAAATATTACATGCTTTATGTATCTACCGTGCGTCCACATGTCGTGATCTACCTCAAGCCTTAACAGGGGATGTAGGACCGACACTCCGCGATATCACCTCTTCGCCCATCTCCACCGGCTATCTGCTCTCCACTGGGCGGGTGACCGATTGGGGTGGGATAGTGTCGTTGGCGAAGGATAGAAATATGTCTGCTGTTCCTTTTCATCTCTCGTACAATCATCATCACAGACTGTCATGGCTACTGTAACCACTACTCAGAATGACAGCCGCGTCTCTCCCCTGGAGGCTATCCATCTTCGCCCATTGAGCTTTGGCAAGGCCCTCAGTGAGGCCGCAGTGAATCCAGTCGACGACCAGTCTGCTGTGGAAAATGCCATTGTTGACGATGTGCCGCCGCCAAACTCCCAATCCCAGGTAGAGAGGTGGAACTACCCAAACGGCAATACTCCAAGACTTGCCTTTGCATTTTTGTCATTTATCATCGCTGGCATGAATGATGCTGCTATTGGCGTATGAAAACCCTCTCGGTCGTTGACGATGCATCAAGCTAACGTGCCCCAGCCTCTGATCCCATATGTAAGCCATCACCTTTGAATGCTTTGGCCGTGACACCATCTTATATTTTGACAGCTCGAAACCTACTACGATGTGAGCTACACCATCGTCTCTCTCATCTTCCTCACCCCGTCGGTAGGCTACTCCATCGCTGCCTTTACAAATGCCCGCATCCACGTCAAGTATGGCCAACGGGGAATTGCCATCATGGCCCCGATCTGCCACATCATTACCTTTGTCATTCTGGCTATTCACCCGCCGTACCCCGTCCTGGTCATGTGCAACATGGTGAGCGGCTTCGGCAACGGACTGTCCGACGCGTGTTTCTGTGCGTGGGTTGGCGCCATGGACAAGGCCAATACCATCCAGGGCTTCCTGCATGCTTCCTACTCTCTCGGTGCTTTGTTTGCTCCCCTAATTGCCACGTCGATGGTTGTAACTTATGAGCTGCCGTGGTACACCTACTACTACATCATGGTAACAAGTCCTGCATCATCCAAGCGAAGAGACATGCTAATACTCCATCACTAGGCCGGTATGGCGGTTGTTGAGCTTGTCGGCCTGAGCATCACCTTCTGGCATAAGACTGGCGCCGTCTACGCGGCTGAACACGTACACGAGTCATCAGGAGCTGGCACAAGAGAGGCCCTTAAGTCAAAGGTCACATGGTTGGCGTCCGCTTTCTTCTTTGCGTACATTGGCGTCGAAGGTATTTCCCCAGCCTCGCAAGTCTAAGAGGTTTTATCTAACAATGTGTAGTTGGCCTGGGTGGATGGATCGTAACCTTCATGTTGCGCGTGCGAAAGGCCTCTGCATATGCGTCCGGAGCATCCGTCTCTGGCTTCTGGGCTGGCCAGGCTCTGGGACGAGCTGTTCTCGGGTTTGTCACCGAGCGTTTTGGCGAGCGGCTATGCATCAGCATTTATCTCGTCCTGTGCATTGGCATTCAACTTCTGTTCTGGCTTGTTCCCAAGTTTATCGTGTCCGCCGTTGCCGTGGCTTTCCTTGGCTTCTTCTTGGGGCCAATGTTCCCCGGAGCGGTTATGATGGCGGCGAAACTCCTCCCCAAGCATATTCACGTGAGTGCTATTGGCTTTGCCATGTCTATGGGAGGTGTCGGCGGAACGATATTTCCATTTGCAATCGGTGCCATTGCGGCAAGCAAGGGAGTCGCGGTGTTGCAGCCCATCATCCTGGCCCTTATTGTTGTGCTTGGTTTCGTATGGGTGAGTTTTCCCCGTATTCAAAAGAGGGATTAGTCGACACGTTTATTGGTCATGTACGGTAGCATCTTGTCTGCATTTTGTCTTGTAGTTAGGGTGTTGCATAAGCCTTCATACGGGATAGCATCTTCCGTTGACGAGGCTAGGCGGGTCCAGAGTGCGTTGATTTTGCCATGAGAGCGAAGGCTTTCACTGGTCGCTATTGACCTGGGAAGAAGAAGATTCCGACTCAGAAGTTGTTGCTGTGTGCGACTCCGGAAGTTTCAGCGTTAGAGTGGTGGATTGTCAATTTTACGCGAGCATTGACGAATTAAAACTGGACGAGAGCCTGGAACTGCAGCCAGCTAGAAAGAAGGGGAGGGCCGTGATGAGAGCAGCGATAGCCTAAGAAACGAATTAAGCCGTCTGGTAATGTCCAATTTTAGAAGACGGGAAAAGTAACATCCCAGTGACAATGTCTTACGGAACCAGCTTCTCGGCAATCAGTGCGCTCACTAATCCGGGGCCCCCGCAAACCAAGGTCGACACTATTTAAAACGCTGCCAGCCCCTCGGGAGAAGGCCGCAGTAGTGAGCACACGCCGGCAAGCGCTTGGTCTCTCGTAGAAGCCGAATTGCGACTCATCACGGGTCCCATTCGCCCGGACGGCTCTGCGACGTCTGCGTCCCGCCCTGTCCCAGCCCATGATTCGATCGTGACGAGCCCAAGTCGATCAGCTCCGCCGCGGCTCGGACAGAAGCCCGACTCTAGCCTCCGCCCCCACAGTCTGGGGGTGGGCCGGCGATGGCCTCAAGCCAATCAACGGCGCGGTTCGGACAAACCTGCCCTTCCCAGGCGTCCCAGGCGTCGGGTTTCTCGATCCGGCGCCCGCGGTTCGGCAGACAATCCGTACAGAACGGTACGGTGAGGTCGACTGGCTTCGGACAGTGGCATGTTCAGTATTTATTCATCGCGGCCCCTGACCACGCAACTTCACGATCAACTGGACTCAACTGGACTCATCTCGGCCCAATTACCCTCTCCTCACCCATCCCGTAGACACCGCACCACCCGTCAAAATGGCCAAGCCCATCGTTCTGCAGCTCGGCGACGACATCCGCTGGAACCACGACCTGTACGATGAGTTCAAGGCCAAGTTCGACATCCGCCGGTCATACAGCATGCCGCGCGCCGAGTTCATCCAGGCCCTCAAGTCCAAGGCCTTTGGCGACTTTGTGGCCATCTACCGCCCGTTCTGGAACACCGGCGGTGAGATGGGCAACTGGGACAACGAGTTGATCTCGCTGCTGCCCGCGTCGTGCAAGATCTACGCCAGCGCCGGTGCCGGATTTGACTGGGTTGACACCGAGGCCCTGGCCCGACGAGGTGAGTCTCACTGCGCTCAATTGATCCCTGGAGACCGTTCTGACCGTCCCTAGGAATTGTCTACTGCAACGCTGCTGCTGCTTGCACCGAGTCAGTGGCCGACGCCGCCATCTGGCTCATCATCTCCACTTTCCGCCTGTTGTCCTGGTCCGCCGTCGCTGCTCGATCAGGCGACTCGGAGCAGTTCATCGACGCCAACCGCAACCTGGCGCCCGTGTCCCGGAATCCCCAGGGCTTCAGCCTGGGAATCATCGGCTTTGGCCGAATTGGACGCCGCATCGCAGAGAAGGCCTACAAGGCTCTTGACATGAAGATCCTGTACAACGACGTCGTGCAGGCGCACAAGGACGTCGAGGGCCCCCTCGAGGCCGTCTTCCACAAGAGCTCCGACACGCTTCTGGCCGAGGCCGACTGTGTCCTCGTCGCCACCCCCTTCGCCGGAGAGGCTCTCCTCAGCAAGGCCGGTCTGGCCAAGATGAAGAAGGGCGCCCGCCTGGTCAACATTGCCCGCGGCAAGCTCATCGATGAGGCTGACCTGGTCGAGGCTCTGCAAAGCGGACATCTCTCTGCCGCCGGTCTCGACGTCTTCCAGAACGAGCCTCACATCAGCCCCGAGCTCGTCAAGATGAAGAACGTCGAGCTTCTGTCTCACAACGCGGGAGCCTCATTGGACTCGCACATTGGCTTTGAGAAGCTGGGCATGCAGAACATCCTGTCTTTCCAGGAGACTGGCAAGGCCCTTTCTCCCGTCAATGTTCACCTCATTAAGCAAAGCCGACTGTAAGGATAGAGTCGCATAAAAAGCGTTGTATAATAATATCACGGCTATGATGATGCCCAGTTTTAAATTATTTATGGAATTTCCAACCTCATATTTTCCATCCATCTTGTTGATGTTTGAATCCTGACGAGATGGCTTGTAGACAAATAATTAGGCACAAGTCGCTGGAGAACATATCAATCATGAGAGCAAAGTCGATTGATTGCTAGCTAGTGGTGTGTCCCTATGGAAGCTAGATATAGAGCACAATGAGAAAAGCCAGACTCGACATGAGCTCTCCTTCCAAAAACTGAGTTCATTGTTGACTCTGTCAGTAAATGACCATACACTGACTGCATAGACTTCTGCGCGACTCTCGTACACATCTCCTTTTCGTCATCTCGACGTAGCATTGCCCAACATCTCGCTCCCAAAAGCCTACTGGTGCACGGCCAAGTCGGTGCTCGAGCCCTGATCAGCATCCGGAACGCGATCACCAGAACCTTGATGATTGCCCTGGTTCTGCTCATTCTCCGAGTTGTGGTTGTTGCGTGGATCTTGGCCATCGTGCGGATTCTGATCTTCGTCGTCCTCCGAAGCCTCTCCATCCTCCAGATCGAGATTGACGACCAACTCGTCCGATTTCCCCTCCTTGCGGGAGGCAGCGCACTCTCTCAGCATCTCGACTTGATTTTTGACACCATCGTCGTCATCATCCTGTGCAATGTCGAGAAAACCCCGGAACTCTGGCATAAACACATCACGGAGCTTCTCGATGGAATAGGTTAGCCACTCCTCCAACTGAGCGAGGCCACCATCATGCCACTGTGTGTAGCGGACAATGGCGCTTGCCAACTGGCCGACTTGGGACTTCCAGAAGTCCTCGTCAATGTCTTGGCAGTGCACGAGGAGCTTGGCGACACACGAGGATATGTGGCCCATTCTCTTTGTCTTTTCGTCATGATACTCGTTGTGTCCCTTGTCCACGTCTCGTTGCACCAACTAGGCGTAGCGATTGAAGGGCTGGAGCCAGAGCATTTTGATAGCTTCGTAGACGCAGACCTCTCTCGCGTCGTCGACGATCCAAGATGGAAGGTCAATTTCGGCTGCTAACTGGGGCGCCCACTTCAACAAGTTGAGTCGCTCAATGTTGTCGTGGTAGGTGTCCTTGATCTTTAGCAAGTGGAACTTCACCATGCCCTCTTGTCCGATACGGTTGAGCCGCCCAACCATATGGTGCATCGTTTTGGCGTTGAGGTGCCACGAGAGGGCGATTCCCTTGGAACAACATGTGTGCATGTTGACGCTGGTAGCCATTGTGTTGAAGTTGGCAACAAACACGTTCATGTCTGATCTCGGATTGTTCCACATCTTAATAACCCTGGTACGGTCTTTGGCTGAGTCGTGAGCTCGAATCGTACCAACCTTGAAGCGGGCGAGAAGAAGGATCTCGCAAACAAGTCTGTCAAAGTATGTTAGCAAAATGGCTCGCTTGTAATAGCGTTACCTACACCTCGGTGTATGGTGAAGGAATGCTGAGACGGTAGTCTAAGTAGAAAGGGAACTTACGACTGAATCCAAGGGGTGTCCACAAACACCAAGACTCGCTCCTTTTGCTTGTGAATGTAATCGAAGCAGAGGTCAAGAGCGCGAGTGATAAGGGGATTTTTAGTTGCAAGCCAGAGCAGCAGCCCGATATCCTGATGCCAACGCATGACATCTCCGTCCTCGGCGTAGAGCAAAAAGTAGTCCAAGCAATCTCCTTGGATTCGTTGGATTCGTTGGACATGCTCGACGCCGAGATGAGGGTCTTGATCTCTCCTTCTACGGAGGTTGCGGAGGCCTGTGTATAAGCTGGGTCGATTCGATTCTAGGACTTTAACATTGCGAGGGTCAAAGGCGGTAATGACGCCTTCGCGGTGCTTTCCAAAGTTGAGAAGGGCCCGAGACTGGGGAGCCTGGGCCTCGCTGGGCCCTCCGTGGTCTTCAGTGAAGATGACTAGCTCCTTGGCGTACTTCTGGCCCAATTCCTTCATCTTCTGCTTGGTTTCCGATCCGGCGGCAAATTCCAACTCTTCGACGATGACCGTGGCGGGCAGGAGACCATCTGAGGGATAACAGGTACTACCGTCGGGAAGGGAGACTGGGGTTCGCATGGTTCGCATGATGTGCATCTTTTTGAGACTTGGACGCACAACATCCATGATGGGGTTAATATCAGAGATCCCTCTGCTGATGCAATAAGAATACAAGCTAGGCAAAAGGATCCAGACCGATTCTTTGTTCATGTCGTAAATGTTCTTGAGAGGTTGGGCCTCTGGGTGACTGTCGAGGTATTTCTGACTGAAGATGCCGGCAGTGGTCTTTCCCTCCCCATTGTCGTTCGTCTCGGTGTAAGGATCGTACGAATCAAGGTACATACCTGGACCCCAGCCAACCTCTTCACCTTTCGGGCTCCACGTGCAATTGAGTGACTTTGACATCAGAGATAATGGTGAGAGGAGGTCACGGAAAGAGCTCATGAGAGGCGTTCCGGTAACCCAGATGAGACTTTCCCACTTGAGCAGTCGCATCATGTTCCTGTACGAGCCGGCCCAATTTCTCGCGACTTGGGCTTCGTCAGCAATCAGCCAATCGAAGTGAGCATGGGCGAGCCCGGTCTCGGAGTGTGTGTAGGAAACCTGATTGCCATCGGCCTGTTCCCGTTGTACGTCGGTCAGCCAGATCACATTGTCGGCAGGGACCTCTTCAGGCGCGAAGCGACGAATTCTGGTTCGTCGGGGATGGAAATGGGAAGCGTCAATGTGGACACCTCTGTCCTCTTCCTGTTGTGCCCCGCCATCCGTGCTCGCTGAAACAGATGTGTCGGGCTTCCACTTGAAGTACTTCGACTTCATGTTCAACATTCGCCATCTCCACGTTGTGTATGTCGAGATCACTACCGTTTTGCCTGACTATGAAGGGTTAGTAAGCGAATATCGAGGGCGATCATAGAAGTGACTGGGCAAATGAGTAGATTCAGTTGGATTTACCTTTGGATCATCTTGCTTATTGGATAAGGTGATGAGCACGTTGAGGAGCTCCTCAGTACTGTACACGGATGCTAGCTTATCGGGAAATGTTTCTTCATTGCCGTAGAAAACAATCAAGTTGAGGTCTGGGAATTGCCGTCTTGCCTCATCGTAAGTTTGATGCACGGAATTGACTGGCGTCAGGATGAGGTGTGGCCGAAAGCGGATGGACTTGTCTTCCTCGAAGCGCTTCACTTGGAGACGATGCCACAGGACCAAAACAGTGAGATATGTAGTCGTCTTCCCTGTACCGACGTCGTTGGAAAGGAATGTGTGAGGGAAGGAAGTCGAGGCCTTGGTGACGATTCTGTCGGCATCTGGAGCATCTGGTTAGAAAAATGCCGAGCTCTGCTACGAATACCACAGGGGCTTACCAATGAGCTGATGAGGCAGAAGCGGTCGGATGTTGGGAGCATCATTGAGTCTCATCTCTGGCCATGGACCGAGGCCATGTCTGGATAAGACTTCATTGAGATCGACTCTGGTGTCGGGTTGTAGGGAGGAGACGTGGTGTTCGAGGGCGTATTGCCGCTTCATCTCAGCATCGAGCTTGTCAATCTCTTCGGGGTGCTTCTTCAGAAAGTCCTGAATGACAGGAGACGTGTGTTGCTTCTTGATGTAAGTGTCCAGTTCCTCTTCCTTGGTGGGGATGCACAAGTTAGCCAGTTGCGATCGAGTCTTAGCCTCGGTTACAACCAGTTCATCCAGGCGATGGCGAAGTTTGAGGACCCCCAGGGCATTCTCAAGTTCCCCATGCGAGATAGGCTGTGTCTTCTTGGATTTGAGCTTGTACCTGGGGCGGTATGCCATTACTGAGCTCATCTGCTCCATGGCGGCCTCGTGCACATCGAGCGCGTCAGTGCCCGCAAGTGGCTGTTGTGACAAGACCGAGGAGGCATCCCCAACTGTTGCCACGTGCAGGCGTTGGTCTTGAAGGTCCTCCTCCGGCTCCACTTCTCGGCGCAAAAGCTGCCTGATGTTGTTGATGGCCTGTGTCGAGACACCGTCGAAGTCAACCTCGTCGTCAAGGTTATCAGAGTCGGAGACTTGGTCAAGATACCCTGGAAATTCAGTGCAGCTTTGGTTTCTGGGAGATGAATCAGATGAGAGGTTATGTTTACCGTCGCGCCGTTTCAACTGGCAGAAGATGAGGAGAACCGCACGGTTGAGGTCCTCCATTGAGAAGAGTCCAGCAACGTCCTTGTCCTCATTGCCACCAAAGCCAGGAGGCGATGGGAAGCGATGTGGGTAGGCTTCTTGATTTGCACACAACTCGGACTTTGGGGTCTTGGAGTTGATGGGGGCAAAAAGAAGTACTTGAACGGCATGAACAAGAATGAAGATGATGGAGGACGTGTTGCTTGCCTGGTGAGGAGAACCTGTGCCCGGCCAGACGTCACGATGCGCGACAGGGAGGAAGATGGGCTTCGAAACACCATTGGCGACACAGTCAACAACCCATTTTACGTCGGGATTTTCGTAGGCCTTGATGACGTGAACTGGGTTGGGCAGCTTGGGCGTATGCCCGGTTGCTGTCGCATTCTCAGTAATGGCATTGATTGTATTCAAGACACAGCGATAGAATGCCCGAAAGCGCAACTGATTTTCGGTAGGAGTGTCGTAGTTTGGAGGAGTGTCGCAGTTTGGCTGAAGGCGCTCTTTGACGGTTGTGAGTTGAAACCTGTCATGGAGGACGAGCATGGCATCCTGGCAAACATCGGGAACTTGCACAAGGTCGTTAGTTGACGAGCAGAAAACGAACAGAGCAAGAACCTGATAAGAGAGAATGAGGAGAAGAAAAAGACTTACAAACAATGTCAAGGAATGAGATGAGCTCATTTGTTGTCTTGAAGTGACAATAGGCCGCAAGGAGAGCTTGATTATCGACGCTGGACGACCACTTGGAAAGGAAGTGAACACCGTGGGGGTATCCGAGTGACTCCCACTTCTTTGCACGCTCTTCTCGATGGACGCGTCCTTTTTGCAAGGGCGGGCTTCGGTTGAGGAGGCCGAGACTAAGGCCACGATGCCAACGAGGTGTCGGCTTGACTGAGGCGTAGTCAAGGTGAGGGAACTTGCTGCTGACAGGGGTGGCTCTCCGTTCGTCGTTGCCATTATCCAGAGCAGGGACTTCGTTCAAAATTGCCGCATGACGTGAATCAGTCGTGCAAAGCTCGTTGGCTGGTGGCTCAGTGTCGAATGGGAGCTTTCTTTTCGTGCCCCGGGGCGAGGTGGGATCATGCGACTCCATCGCAACCTAGTCCCAGGTGTCAGCAACTGGCAACAATGAGGGCCGTAGGGCTTACCAGGCATGTGGAGAACCAGTCGGAGCAACGCAGGAGAGGAAAAACCTGCCGGAGGACAGGATCCGACACGGGCGTGACTGAAGCCGTACCGGGATGCCTCCAAACCCAGGCAAGTTGGTTCCCAGACAGATGTGACGTGCATAACGCACACAAAGGATTGAGAAAGAGAAGGAAGTGAGTGGTTGATTGACAGGGATCACGAGTATCCGCGGGAGAAAGACCGCGGGTGAGACCCGCAAGGAAGATGAGAAGAGGCAATAGGTCAACTGAATGAAGGTGCAAAGGCCTCGTGCGCGACCCGTAAGGAAAGATGAAATGAAAGTGTGTGGTGGAGAAGAAAGTGAGAAGATGAAGGTGGGAGGGTGAGGTGAGAAGGTGGAGGTGAGGAGATGAAAGTGAGAGGGTGAAAGTGAGAGGGTGGAGGTGAGAAGGTGAAAGTGAGGAGATGATGAGAACCTCTCGTTTGTTGTTTTCAGCCCTCTTCCCTTTCATGTCCAAGGTCACCAAGACAACCTTAACCCTCAGGCAGCAGCCTCTTCACTGTGCCCGAAGCAAACGCTCTGCTCTGTGATTCACAGTGATTGTTTCTTCTCTGCCTAAGGCATTCGTTTGTGCTCAAGGCAACCACTGTTGTTTGGTGCCCAAGGCAAACGTGAGAGTTGGTGCAAACGCCAAACAACGAACGAACGGGTAGTGGCATCCGAGGCCAGCAACTCACCGGAATAACTGATATCCGATTTCACCGCCAACACAAAGACGACCAAGACTATTGCCTGCTGTGCCTCATGCATGAGGGGTAGAGAACGGAAACTCACTGGTGTAGTACATGAGCTCAGTTGGAGAATGCGGGCTTTCGACGAACATCTTTCGAGTTAACTCGGGGCTGTCGAGGTAGCCAAGGGATAGTTGACTGCCGCTAGTGAAGATGTTGCCTTGAACCCCGAAAGGGATTTCTTACCAAGTTACCATACGAGTTCACAACGTGGACCCTCGGCGCGAACTTCTGAAAAAGGGCCCTGGTTGCGAGTTCGCTGGTGAGGACCAAAGATCGTAGGTGAGGCAGTTCTGCAAATGTGCAAGTGGCTGAAGCCTTTGGACAATGTGCAATCAACAAGGCCTTGGCTGCAACAGGAAGGCGGACGATGAGAGGTGGAGGTAGATGCCACGGCCCGTTGGTGCTTCAGGCTCAAAGCCTGAATGCATCAAGGTCCTCCCGTCAGGGTCTCACGTCTCCCTCCCGCCAGAGCAGCCAGTTCTAGCCATCTGCCTCTGCTAGGTATTAGCCACCTCCGTTTACAACCCTGAATCAGAAAGAATCAGAAAGAGTCGCCATCATGGGCACACCGGCCGATCACCTTCCGCCCGCTCTCTCCAACGATGCCATCAACATGCTCTTACAGACGGCCGGAATTCCTCAGGCCACTGCGATTGCCCATCCCAAGGTAAAGGCGCAGTACCACTCCGGCTATTTCCTCACTCTGCCGCACACCGATGAGTCCTGCGGCCCATCGGAGCTTGTCCTTCGCGTCTCGGGCCGCCACCTACCAGCCATCAAGACCGCGAACGAGGTTGGCGTCATGACTTGGCTCTCCAAGAACACCACGATTCCTTTGCCCAAAGCCATAGCCTACAGTGCCTCTACGGACAACCCCATCAGCCACGAGTATACCCTGCTCTCTCGCGTCAAGGGCGTCACGCTGAGCGATGTCTACGACAGCCTGAGCCAGGAACAGATTGCCCATGTTCTTAACCAGCTCATCGACTTCCTCTGCCAGCTGCAAGACTTCCCGTGGGATGGCATCGGAGGTCTAGTTCTTAATGAGCAAGGCGAAATCAGGCTCGGTCCAGTGCTAGATGAGACGTTCTAGCAAGTTCCAAACATTGAGGCCCTGTGGCCTGAAGGCGAGACGGTGGCCACCCTCAACATCGGTGGACCGTACCCGACGTACATAGGCTACATTTCCGCACAGGTCCTCAAGAACGTTCGCCTCATCCAGACCCACGACAAGCTGGCATTCATGCGGGATGCAGTCCCCCGCCTCGAGTCCTTCGTGCTAGCCCTCTCCGCGCACGCCGATGAGCTGAACAAGGTCAAGCTCCGGTTGGCGCACAAGGACCTGCACTTCGCCAACCTCGTCTTCGACATGTCGTCGGGCAAAATCACGGGTGTCTTGGACTGGGATTTCTCGGGCGTCGTGCCGTTCATCAAGTGGAATCCGAGACGCTCGTCTCTTTGGAACGGGCTCGATGACGCAACGTCGTTCGACGAAAAGCAGCGGCTGCTGGAACTTTTTACCCAGCGTTGCGAGGAAAGGGGCGTCTCGCTGCTTGACGACGCAAATTACACCTCGCCGTTACAGGAGAGCACGCAGAAGGCGGCCGACTTCCTACGGGCGATAGTGGAGGTGTCGCCGAGGGATCAGAGGCAAGATCTAGTGCAGGGATGGAGGGAGATAGTTCTAGAGAATATTGCTCAATATGGTGCCTAGCAAATCTCATCAGGCGTGAATGAAGTTATTTCTACTCTAACTTTACCTTAAATGGCCCAGGGCTCAACCATGACAAAATTCCCCGTCCCAAAGGACGTTCCGTTGGCCGCGGGTAGATAGCAGCAGATGGAGAGAAGAAGCTCCCCGTTGTCGAGTTCCTAAAGGCACGCAATAGCTCCCTCGCAGCTAACCATTTTTCCTCCCCGGCACATCGCTGACGAAATGCTTCATCAGAGTCTTGTTCCCCAGCGTTGCCACACGGTTCTGCATCGCCATCTCCGCCCTCCTCGCTTTAGCAACCTGCGACTTTTGCACGGCAAGAATTGCTCGCTGCTGCGACATGGGCAGGTGAAGGAGGCTACGACGGTCCTCGGCGCGGAGGTGCATGAGCTGTCGGGTGGTGAAGGAGGCTTCGCGTCTCTGGGCTCTGGTGAGTGCCCCAGCGGTCGAATCCAACTCGCTGTCGGGTGCGGGCTCGACGGGGTTTGAGACATCGTCAAGTTGGACATGGGGCGTGGGCTCCAATCCCGTGCGCGGTTTGCGATGGGAAGGGCGAGTCATGACAGATTGCCGGTGGGACAGCAGCTTCCCCGATGCAAGGCGGAGCGTTGTGTTGTCAGGCTGGACGAACTTGGGTTCCGCGCGCTTCCCGGACGGCCCAGCACCTTTTGCATCATCATCATGCACTGCTTCCCCGACAGCTTGGTCGTCTTCGCTGACGTCACCAACCTCGTCGCCGCCTTCCAAGTCAGAACCAAAGTCGTAGAAGTCGCGGAACTCGGAGTCCTCGTTGTAGAGATCAAACTTGCAGTGGCCCTTGCCCGACATGTGGTGCTGCGCTGCCTCGGCTGTGCGCCGTTGGGAGCCGCAGTAGAGGCATTCGAAGTAGCCAAAGATGACCAGGTGGAAGTAGGCGAGGAGCGTCTCAATCGCCACCACCAGGCGATTGATTTCCGGGATGACAAAGCCATGCGCCTGGCGCATATGAGCGACGTTGCTGTGGACATCCGAGTTCACCTGGTTACAGAAGAGACACTGCGTCGGGTCACACTCTCGATCGACAGATGGCTCGTGTTCCTCATCGAGTCCTGTTCCAACATCTTCATCTCGGTCGCTGTCCGGATCTTCGGGATTTACACAGTGAAAGCCAGCCGAGAACTGGCCAGCGTCGTGTGACAATGGCGATGGCACTGGCTGAGATAAGGATGCTGCCAGGATACTTGAAATATTCCCGTCCGAGTCCATTGAAAGTGAGGTAACACAAGGGGTGAAGCTTGAAGAAGTTGGCAGCGGGTTGATCACCTACTTAGCATGTGATTGATTGTGGTATGACGTTGGCGATAAGTCAATGGGCCTCTACCTCAACGGGCCCTCCCTTACGTAAAGGCTCAGCGCGTGCGCCTTTCCTATTTTAGAATAGCCTGTGACTTCAATCGACTACCCAGTGTGATCGTCGCCAAAATTACCTAAATAGAAAGGCGCGCTAAACCCAAACGAAAAGGGGGGCCCGTTGAGGTAGAGGCCCATTGACTTATCGCCAACAAGAAGTGAAATAAAGGTATGAAGATTGTGGGGGTGGGAGAACGCGTCAGGTATTTGCCTGGATTAATTAATTACTAATCTCGATTTACCGTAAATTTGAGGGTCCTCATCCTCATACCTGCTCAGCCGACTGTGCGAATAACATCATATCATGAATCGCACAGCCGGCTGTGCAAACAAGACCTGTTGTGTACCTAAGCAGAATACATCCACTGCGCCCTAAGCCTCCAACAGCTACAGCGGCCATGGCGCCCTGAGGCTGAAGCGGTTGTTCGTTCTTAAATCCTAGAGCTTTGTTGCTGGATACTTATTAGAGCGCTGAAGCTGCCGTGGGTACTCAGGGCGCTGTAGCTACTGTGGCCGCTGAAGCTGCTGGAGGCTCAGGGCGCTGTGGCCGCTATAGCAAGGGCCATATAGCAAGTATCAACCCGCCAATAATGCTTCTGTTTATCAGGCAGGTGAATAACATGAGCAGTAGGACGAAACATACCAAAGATTTTACCGATTTGATAAGGATAGGGGCCTACTGAACAAAGGTACAAAGACCTCGTTTGTGTGTGACCGGTAAGGAAAATAAAATGGAACTGCTTTGGTGGAGAAGAGAAATGTGTGGTAGAGATGAAAGTGAAAAGTAGTGATATTGGAGGCTAGCAACTCACCAGAATAACTAATATCCGATTTCACCGCCACCAGAAGACCGACCAATACTATTATTGCCTGCTGTGCTTTATGCAAGATGCACCTTACGCCAAGTTGAGAATCGCATCTCGCATGGTGGCAAACGGGTTGCTCCAGCAGGAACCCAAACGGTATATGGAACTTCGACTTGTAGCAAGCTTCCCTCGCGGGTAATTTAAACTACAATCATCCTCTACTTATGTAATACAGTACGCAGCTCTAGTTGCATGGCCTTTTTTTCTTTTCCTTCTTATTTTCCTCCTAGTATTTATTGCCTTCCCACCCGAGTACCTGTTGTCTTCCATAGTCAGCCGCAGCGGAATGTGCCGATGTGACTGTAACCTGCGTCTGCTTCAGGATGTACTTCTGGCTGTCACCATCGTCGTCCACACTCTCGCGCGATCTGTCCTTCTTGTGGTACTCGGGGTTGTTTGCCACTGAGGGGGTGAAGGTGTCCATCTTGACGCTGTCCCCATACCGATGCTGTGAGCCCTGTCCCTGACCATTCCGAGCCGCGCCGGACTCGAGGTGGGCGGACGGGTGTTTGGAGCCACCGCCGCTGCCATAAGTGCTGCTGCTAAAGATAGGCAGACTAAGCAGAGGTCGCAGGGCCGGCATAGACCCAGCGATGAGTCCAATTCCTTCTTCCACGACGGACCACAGCCCGATCGCCCCCGTGCTGTACATAAATTCGGTCGGATCGTCGTACAAAGTAAGGTATCGCAGTCGGACGATGGTCGCACAGCTCGCACTAAGCACATTGTCAGTTATTTGACCCAAAGAAATATCAGAGAGTTGTTGCAAGTTACTCACAAAGCGGCAAGACCAAGCATGATACCAACTGAGAACTTGATGCGGGACTTCATCTGGATGTTCCATAGCAAAACTCCCGGAAGGATGGCAAGAGTCCAATCGGACACGATAGAAACGGCCGAGAAGAAGTAGCCGACATTGCTGTTCAGCTCGGAGTTGCAAATACCCGTCGTCTCACCCCAGAGCGCCGTGATCGGATGGCATATATTCGCGATGGCGATGATGAAGATGACAGCCGAGATGCTTATGAGGCCCAAGAGGCCCCAAATGGTCCATACGAATCCACGACGCTTATCGGATATACGGAGAAGAGTCACACAGATGCTGGACTTGATGGGCACCGTGCAAGTTGCGTAGGAGAACTGGGCGACGAAGAAGAGCTTGCGATGCATCGTTAGCTTGAGGTAGCGTCGATTTCGGGAGTTGGGGAATCACCTTAGTTCCCTTCATTATGTCGGCCGTTTCAAGCGCTGCCCTGCGCTGCCCTGCGCCGTGAAAACAACATATGATGACTAGGATTGCCGTCACTGAGTAAAAGACCTGCAGCGTCTTTGCGTCAGCGGTTGAACTGTTAGCCAGAGAGGGAGTTGTAGAGACGTACGAGACCAGCACACATGAGCCAGTCATCTAACCCCATGCTCTTTTTCCATCTTCGGACTCCCAAGCGTGCGATGACGGTGATCCAAGACAACGCCAGCATCAATATCGTGATATAGAGAAGAGGTACACCCTCACCTGCCACTGGGGCCATGGCGGTTGCAACTATTGATGGCGTCAATCCGGGAGAGGAAGACGTCTGAATGAGAGGATATTGGCAGCTGAGAGGAAGGGCGTATAGCCGCAGCATATGTGGGATAGCGGAGGCTATAAAGTGCCACCAACCAAGTGATGGGTATTCTTGGTGTCAATCTTTGCTATTCTCGTGCCCACTGAAACTGACAGCTGCACCCCGGGAAGATATTTGGTTGGCGCGCAGCTCGCAATCTCAAGACGTCGGCCGTTGGCGTTTGAAACAACATCTCAACAAGGGTCAGCCCAGACGCTTAAAGAGCACGTTCAGGTACTACGTAGTACGTGAGATTCAGCCTTCCCTTCTATGTTCTAGACAAACCAACTGCACTTGCGTCCAGCTCCCGCTTAGCCAAACTTGATTCGCTCTGCATCACTACCCTTCCCATTTAGAGTTTGGAAGGAATGGCCTGCGGCGCATTCATCGGGCAACGCGTGCGGCACGAAGTGGACTCGTCCCAACACGTACGATTTTGTGACTTTGAAATTGTCTTGGTGGGGAGAATATTGCTTCACAGTTACAAGATCGACATACATGGTCGGGGAGGGGACATGCTGATTGGTCGCCCATGGAGCGGTCTAGACGTACGTACCTGATACGACTACACACGGAACGCTGGCTGCCAGACTCCCTGTCTAGCGTGGGACTAGCCGGCCAGCAACCAGCTTATTGCCGATGCGGCTGGACGGGAGCCAAGAACGCGCACGTGGCTGGCAGGTGCTAGAAGAGAAAGGGAAGGTAAACAGTAATTGAAAGGACGGAGGAGAAACACAACTACGTCGTGCGGACGGGACGTCCAAGACATGAAGTCATCATGTAGGCTGACTAGAGACTTGTCTAGAACAGAAGCAATATATTCCCACTACCTGCATGCGCCGATATGCAACCCCGACATGCAACCCCAATATGCAGTGCCGCGGAAATCCATTTTCGGAACCACCCCAACTTTCTGGCAGTCGAGTGCCGAATCTGACGACGCAAGGCACTCGGTAACCCTTATCCATCGCCTATGTTTGCACGGGTACGTGACCCTTCGTTATCCATCTTCGCGTCTTGCATGGGTATAGAAACAGAGGTCCCAGCGTAGGTTCATCCCCGCCCCGGGTGCAACCGTTCATCGGCCCGCGGGGCGGCCCTTCGTTGAGAAATTAAGGGGCCTCTCACTGTGACAAAATTAGCAGCCAGAACCACCAGCGAGAGCCAACAGCCGGAACCAACAGTCCGAGCCCACAGCCAGGGGCCTGTTTGTTTGGTTCAACTGGGGCTTTATTATCTCTGCAGCTGCATCGCATTCTCTGCTGGCATCCTATTGGTATCATTATTCTTTTACCCTTACCCTCATATATATCACATATCACAAGTACCATGGCCGAATTCTTTATCGAAGACAAGGACCTAGCCAGCCTTAAGGGCAAGGTGGTCATCATCACAGGTATGCACGATTCATTCCCCCCTGTCGAGTCCCTGCCGGGCGATTCGGAGATCTGGAAACAAATTCTAATCCTTCGCCGCACCCATTAGGAGGCTCGTCCGGAATCGGTCTCGCCAGTGTCGACACATTTCTATCGCTGGGAGCCTCTGTTGTCAACGGCGACATCCAGCCCCGCGCTGAGCAGCCCGCCGGCGCTTACACCTTTGTTGAGACAAACGTGAGCGTTTGGGCCGACCTTGTCGCGCTGTTCAAAAAGGCCAAGGAGACTTACGGCCGTATTGACCATGTCTTTGCCAATGCCGGTGTCGGCCCTCGCACCGATTATCTAGCCACTGAAGTCGACGACAACGGCGATCTCAAGGAGCCCTCAAGTCTGCTTTTGGACATCAGCCTGAAGGGTGTCATCAACACCGCTACTCTTGCCATCAACTATCTGCGACAGCAACCCGAAGGCGGAAGCATTGTCATTAACGGCTCTTCGACCGCCCTGCAGCGCCTTCGTGCTGTGGATTATGGTGAGTTCATAAAGACATCTTCATATCTCTCGAGTGAGCCTAGCTAACTAATATTGCACAGCCACGGCCAAGCATGGTGTCCTTGGCTTTGGAAGAGGTCTTGTCCCCGCCCTTCAAGCAGCGAACCTACCTATTCGAGTCAACCTCCTGGCGCCGGCCTGGACGGATAGCAGTGTGCTCCCGAACCTGAAGGCCATGCTGGACAGCATCGGTGTCGAGGTGCAGCCCGCCTCGGTCGTCGCGCGCGCCGCCGCTTTCTTGATGGTCGACACGTCCCGAAATGGACACGTCGTCTACATTCAACGCGGGCGGTACACCGAGATTGAAGAGGCTGTGCTCCTACCGGCATTCCAGTCTATCTTGGGTGACGATTATCCTAGCGAGGACGAGGTCCTCCAGCGCCTGCACGACGCCGCGGTGGCTGCTGCTGCTGCTGCTCCTGCCGCTGAAGCTGAGGCGTAAAGTAGCATAATAGATACCATATGAGATCCGGGCCTTAGGCTTCCAGAATAATTAAGCCGTGTTAGTTGCCTAATATGCTTAAAAGAGACCCATCGATACGAAAAACGCATGTAGCTGGCCTGCAGTTCAGCCGTTGTTACTGTAGCCTACTAGTCCAAGATTAACCTAACCGACGGGTTACTCGAGAAAGTGAAAGATGTATTCGGCTAGAACCCTGGTTGCCCTCTTGAATATTTCGCTGCCTTTGCATCTTTCTGGAAATGGCGAAAAATCTCCAACATAGAAACCTACCCTATGCGCAAGGCGGACCTCCTGAAGGACTTAAATACGAATTCAGTAATATTGTTGGAAAAGAGCCTGGTACGTAAATTATACAATTTTAGACCTAAAGGTTTTAATCTTTGAGCGTGCACGTTACTGTATATTTAAACATCTTGTGAGAAAATAAAGTTTAATTGAGGATGCGCTCCAGATCTTCAGTGCAGACGATGATCTTCAAACCCAAACGCTCTTCTTACTTCGTTTGACTTGGCGTAACTACTAGATTAAACTTAAACATTCAAAGAAGAAGTACATATTTTCCCTGTCACTCGCAGCTCGGCCTCTATGTGCTGTTCGGTACCTCGAGGTGTAGCCTCGGCCTTAGTGGGCTTCAGGTCAAAAACAATATAGGCCATTATTAAATACGTATTAGCGGAGTGATCTTCCCCTTTTTCCGTAGCCGGCGATGCCACAATCATGCGCCAGTAGTATAGTCGAGCCTGTTACATGAGGCCTTGGCGTGTGACATAATATATCCATCTATCCCGGCATCCTGCCATCCTAGCTCGACCTCCCCTACCTTTCCCTGACTGCCCGATAGTCAAACCTCGGTTCGCTGCATATAATGCAATATTTCATAGAGTCCAGCATGCTGATATAATAGTATGCTTACTCTTTAGGGATCCGAAAGCGAAACCGACATTGCCAAGCCAGGCTGCATTACTAGCTCCAGTTTCAGGGGTTAATAATATTATGCAGAGGCGGCCAGTGGGATGTTGACCCTATAGATGTACCTTACAGTGTCGGGGTTGCAAAGCATCAAGGCGGTCTCGGGCCCAACTTCAACCCCGAGTGGCGTCGTGTTATGACATTTCCGACATCCTCGAGACTGATGTAAGTAAATGATGCCGGCTATAAAGACCACAGCGACCGCATTATCCAGGAGTTGTAGTATCTCAACGCTTTCCTCCAAACCCCATACAACCCACCTCAGTCTACAAGCCTTCTCCTTCTTTCACATTCAGCCTGTGAATCCATACTGCACGACCATGCCTTTTTTTCACATCATCGCCCCTAAAATTCCTGCTGACAGAAAGGATGAGTTCCTTTCGGCCTGGCCTACGATGAGTGCTGAGATCAAATCTCAGCCTGGCGTGGCAGGTGTTTCGGCGGGCACGGTTGTTGCCGAGGATGGGGCAGCTGCTACAGAGTTCAAGTTTGTGCAGTGCATAGGTAAACTTCTTAATGTGCGGCATGATACTTCAATGACACAATCTAACAAAACGTAGCCTTTCAGACTGCCGAGGATGTCGAGACATTCACCAAATCGTCATGGGCTCTAGAACGCAAAGCCAAATACGAGGATAGAGCCGGAGCTGAAGTGGTCACCGGTCAATTCGAGGTTGCCGACTTCCCTGTGGGTGCCACGCCAAAGGCATTCATTCAATTCACCACGATTGTGCTTGGTGATGATAGCACCGGCCCTGAAGCCACAAAGGCCTGGTTGGATCTCACCACTGCTCTTAGCAAGGACACGTGGGGTGGTAAGAGTATCGGAGACGGACCGACTGTTGGATTGGGAATGATCGGGTGGGACAGTGTTGAAGTATGACCAAATATCATGTATTCCGAATCGCATGCTAACAATATACCTAGGAAGTTGGTGCGGCTTACAAGGGGCCCCAGGCAGCTAGTGCTTTTGCAGCTTACAAGAATTTGGGTAAAACGAGGAACCTCCTGGTTCAAATGCAGTAGTGATCCGTGGGAAAGAGAGGCAACTGTTTCACAGTCTTATACTAAACATTATGGGAGACAATATCAATCATCTGTCACGGCAATGACGACCTTTCCAGCGCTTGAACCTTCCTTCAAATGTTTGAAAGCATCCAGAGCTTCCTCAAACTCATACGTGGAATCGATGATCGTTTCCACTTCCCCGCTGCCCATCCAATCCGAGATGATGGAAAGCTGCTCGTGGTTATCCTTCGTCAGAACGAATACAAATTTTCGATTTCCTCCACCCAAAAATCGAGGCAACAGGGCTCCCTTGAAGATGTTTGTAGGGCTTCCTGCAATTAGGGCAAAGGTCCCCTCAGGGAGCAGGAATTTGTCTGATGAAGTGTATAGATCAGCTGGGTGATCGCCGACGTTGTCGACCACAAGGCTCAGAACAGGGCCCTTCTCTGTGAGTTTCTGGAGAACATCCTCTGTCTTGTAGTCGATGATCTCGTCCGCGCCCAACTTCTGGCAGAGCTCAATCTTTCCTGTTGAACAGCTGGTGATGACGTAGCAGCCCAAGGCCTTTGCAATCTGAATACCAAATGTGCCTGTGCCACCGGAACCACCATTAATAAAGACTTGGTCGCCAGCCTTGACATATGGGGCGATGCATTGATATGCCGTCAATGCGACCGTCGGGGCACCTGCTGCCTTGTCCAGAGGACACCCAACGGGGAGCTTCGCATAGCCCTCACGAGGCACAACCACATACTCAGAGAGGGCGCCTTCCCGTCGAAAGGGATTAATGCGTGCAAAAACAGCGTCTCCTACGTCGATGTCGCTGACGTCCGCTGCCACGCTAAGAACATGACCACTTAGATCCATGCCGGCAGTTGTTGGGAACGACAACATGGCTCTCGCCATAAATCCCATCTCGGGAACTTTGTAATCTGCCGGATTGATTGAGGTCCAGGCCACCCTGATCAAGATTTCGCCGTTGTTCAGGTTCTTAGCTGGGGTGGGAATGTCCTCGAGAAGCTTAAAGGACTGCTCGACGGGCCCAGGTGCGGTGAAGCGCCATCCCCGCATGTGCTCGGGCAGGCTGGAGCCTGTGTCTTTTTCGGCGGCCATTTTTGCAGTTCGAGGTGATTGGTAGCGGGCTGAGTTGGCGATAGCTAAGTAATGCTCCGGTGGGATGAGGATGAGCAGTAGTCAAGATCAAGCCGCGTCTCAGAGAAAAACGGAATGAGTGAGTGGATGCTTTCGTCGCAGCCGAGGCACAATCCAAGACAAGGTTTGGGAATTGCGTTATCGATCCCATTCTATGGGACGGATAAGGACATCGCCATCGACTGGGTCCACTACTCCGTATCCGTGCTCACGATGTCTCGCTAGCTCCTCTGTAGGTTTTCCTTGTGACTAGCCGAAGATTCTCCTGCGAATATCGTATATTTCGGTAGAGGCCATTATTTTGCCAGTGCTGTCAAGTATATAAAATACCTTTTGAATGAATACGACGTTCTCGAACTGGCGATCATTTCCATTGAGAGCTCGAGAACTCAAAGAGTTGCTTTGTTTCATGAAGCAGAGTGGCATCATTGCAAAGTAGCTCATGCCACATCAATTATATTTATAATTGCAATAGTTCACTACCTTTGATATGCCTCCGATTATTTATGAATGTTTGAAGCAAAGGTATAGGGTAGTCACACTGGATGTCGGCCGCGTGCAACATTCACCCAAGGTACAACGCAGTACAATATAAATCCACTATGACTCCCGAATAACTGACTGTACCGAGCAATTTGCCTTGCTTTTTCAGATCGAGTGTGAAAACTCTCTTAGTTCGCTTGATAACACCCAAGAGAAAGCCATTTTCATCCATGTTATACGTGTTGCAAGGGGCGATGTTGTATTCCTCGGTTTTCGCTCAGATCTTCCATCATTTGTGATGAATCTGAGATTTGGAACATTAACCTATAAACTCAAAATAAGCCTTATACCTGGAGGTATTATTAGCCCTTTTCCGTGCAATGTCAAATCCATCGAACCAGCTGCAACTTAGCTCATTGCGATTGCGCTGAACGAAGCTGTATGGCTACTGCTTGCCAACCTCGATTTTCGCTATGTCCTGAGCGAAATTCCTGATTAAAGGCAGGGTAGGGGGAATACTACGTGATGAGAGCTTATGAATATAAGCAACAAGACCTCGTTCTTGTTGTTTTGACAGCCGAGATTTATACAAGGAGTCGGCATCGTGTTTTGACCGTTGTTTGCCTTGATGTCGCCGTCGCAAAGTGCGCTCATCGCAATTTGCTGTAAGGGGAAGATTCGTATTTCCTTATATTCTAACTAAATGTGCAGTAGGAGAAATACTACTATTTGTATACAGGCACGATCTCTGCGGAAAGTTCCACCTTCCCACCGATTTAGTCGCCTCACGCTAGTGATCTCCAACACAATTAAATTGCCGTGCTGTTTCAGCATGGTTAAATGGCTACGATGATTTCAGGAAATTAACGGCCTCGTCAATCGGCGCTATGATTGTTGAGTTATTGTCGATCAATGTCGAGTGTTCAAGGTGGTGGTGATCCGGCAGATCACCAGAAAAGTAGTACCCCGCACTTTAGACGAGAACACAACTGCTGCTCATCATCGTTTACCTGACCTTGGATCCATTTCACAAGCTCAGCGCGATATCAACAGATAATCTCTGGTAAACCTGACTTGTCCATACAACTCACTGAGCATCAAGCGCACGACATGGCCGACAGCCCCGGTTCGTTGGGCTGGCTATGCACAAACCGGACACTATTAGTTAACGCTAAGGCCTTGCTGGATAAGTACGCAGATACTTCAGAACAGCATGGCGTCGACTCAATGTCTTCAGGAACTATAGGTCCTGTCAAGGTGACCTTAACCAGTCTTGTACAGCCGTTATAGCTCGTCGACGCCTTAGCGGGGGTTAATTCTATCCTGGTAACTGGTGTTAGCAACTCCCTCGTTGGTCACGGCGTTGAGCCGGGAGACATGGTGAATCTTGCCGCGTCCCACCGTTGGGGATGGTCAATATCCAATTTCCACGCGCAGGTAGAGCCTCTTGTAACAGGCAGAAATGCTGCACAGAGAAGTTGGAGTTGATGGCCACTGGCTTTCGGACAACTTCTCCGCCACTATCTCGAGTTCCCCCGATCCCGTCACTCAGCGGGACGGCGATACTGTCAGGCATTCGCAGTTGTATTGTGAAAATGTTGGACAGGATGATAGTCAGAATACTCTCAGTGGGAAAGCATGGGAGGAAATGCTGGCGGCGAAGAATCCTCCCGGTTTAGCAGCTATTGCTGGAAGTATTGGATACAGACACTCGCCTTGGATATCGGCTGACTCTCCGTAGTTCTGAAGAGCATCTCGGCCGACATAGCAAGTTCACCAAGTTAAGCGATGACTCAGATGAATATGCCGCAGCTAACGTGGTGTAATATGCGAAAGAGTTGATTCGAGGCGCCATGGAAGATAAGCTGACAAACAGCATTCCAAGTCTGCGGGACACGGAGGACATTATGCCCCCCCCATGTGAACCTCACACTTCCTCCGTTTGAGGTTCACCAGTTTACTCGGTATGGAAACGCCGTTTTACTTGTCATCCTGACGGCAAATAAGTCTAAGGGAAGACTTCCACGGAATGCATTCGCGAAGCAGAGGCCAAAAGATGTTGTCATGCATTCAATCACTATTTCCGTCGAGTCTGGCGTTGGTGAACACCCATATAATGAGGCAGGAGCGCTCGGTGCTCACAACCGCATCAGCAATGCCTTGCGTCAGATAACGGCGTCAGATAACCAGGACACGTTGGTATCCAAGGGCATTGGAACTGTTATGGTCGCCTCTATAGAGAACTATATCCAGCTTGACAACATCGACCGCCCTGTCGACTTCGGAGTTGTGGTCATCCACAATGCCACGGCAGGGAAACGGTGGCAGGTCTATTCTGGGGCGCTAGGGTCCCTCCTGCTTAAGTCGATCGTGCCCACGGATTCGGGTTTGAAGGCAACCCGAATTACGGCAGGGTGACAGTTGGTCAAATAATGGCGGCGCATGTGCCAGGTTTGGACAAAGCAGACTGGCAAGGTGTACTCACTGGACGTTCTCGCTATGATTTGCTCAGCGAGGCCATCGATCGTGTAACAATCCCGTGGTAATTGTACATTAGGGCCAAATCTGGGCCACGACATCCCGCTGCATCTCAATTCGACAGGACTTTTCTGATTAATCCAAGAACGCCGGTAACGAGTTGGAGAAAAACGAGAGAGACCACCAAAGACTTGATGCCGTGGGACGCTAATGATCCTTGCTAAACTGATTAACTTCGCTTCAAACGGGTGAAGGATCCTAGGATCTTCTGGATCTGAGCAGTAGGTGCAATCCAAGTACGAAAGGCGACTATGACTATAGCCGTAATAGGGATAGTGACCACCCAGTAGATCCAAAATCCAGTCGAGATTTCCCACCCATCGTCGCCGAAATTGAAGAAGGCAGTGCTGAAGAGAGCCTGTACCTAAGTGAGTAAATTGGTGAGCATTACACTGGGCAATACGCACAGAAAGAAATGTTGCTGGGAGAAACACCATGGTCAAGAGTGCGATGGATTTCATCACCGTGTTGTCTTGGTTGGCGATGCTGTTAAAGGCCTGCATTTAGTCAGTTTATCTGAGCGATGCACCAGTCAGGTACTTCAACTGGGCTGGTTCCGTACTAAATTGACTTCGTTCTCGAGTCTCTTTTGAGTAGAGTCGGACCGAAGCTTGAGGCTCTTCGCCAGCTGGATTTGGAATTTCATATATTCCTTCGCCTGCTCTAGGTAGGTCTCCCCGAGCGCGCCGGGAAGCTTTTCGTAGACTGCTGTCTGGTATCGCAACATCTCTTGAAACGTCTCAATCGTCACCGACAGGATCTCGGCAGTGTGAATGGCGTGTCTTGAAATATCGTGCATTGGCTCGAACAACTGTCCGGTGTATGGTCGGCCCTGGAGCACAGTCATGCTCACCTGCTCAAGTTTTCGGACTGGATCTCGAATAAGCCACACCGAAAGATCGTAGTACTTTATTATCAGGTCGATTAGGTCTACGTGCATGGCGAACGGATCTTCAAAGTTGAGACCTGACTCCCGCTTCTCAAGTGATGCTTTCAACTGATCAGGCAGGTCGAAAGGTGTGTCGACACAGAGAACTTGGCACTTGCCTGAAGAATTCCAGCGAGTAAAGATTCCCATCTCGAACCATACGAAACGTTTAATGTTGTAACGATGTACATAGTCGGGTTCTGTGTCGTATGGCTCGTCATCGACTTTGCGAATCATTTTCACCAAACAGCGAAACCAAGTGCCTAGCATATTTTAGCAGGCCACTCAAAAGGGTTGAAGAGATGCATAGAACGTACTGGATCTTGTAACCTTGCCGTCGGTATAAG
Source organism: Cylindrodendrum hubeiense (assembly GCA_014621425.1). NCBI lineage: Eukaryota > Fungi > Ascomycota > Sordariomycetes > Hypocreales > Nectriaceae > Cylindrodendrum > Cylindrodendrum hubeiense. The sequence continues at coordinate 143,046 of JAANBB010000042.1, forward strand.
TCGGTCTGCAGCCGAAGTAACCATTCAAATCGACACAAGTACTAGTAGCGACGAACTTGGGAACATCGAAAATGTCCAGAAGCTTTTCCCGGCTATCCTGATTTTCTGGAAAGGATTCCTTATCGAGAAAACTGTGCTTCGGGATCAATATAAGCAGACGCGAAGAAAGCGGGGCCCCTCACATGTAGCAATTCTCATTCGTTTTCTCCACAGTCTGGGCACTAAAGGCGTTGTCGACCGTTTTCACCCATTCCGTTCCCTGGGGAGCTGGTCTACAATCAGACTTTGAATACCTCGCCATGAATTCTGAGCGCCTACAATTCTTCAGGAGAGTCGCTCGGGAATTTGCCTGCAATATGGCTGCCATGGTCGAATCGGGCTGTCAATTTTGCTGAGATCTTAGGGCGATGGCCTCGAGATTCTAGATGGTTGTCGCGACAATCTCTGGCGGCTGTGGCTGGTCGAGGGGCTTTCTGGATCATCCGAATTCTGAAAAGTCGAAAAAACTGCAGAGTTGTCTGAGCCCGATTCAGGTGCGCCCCCAGCCTCCTATTATCGTGTTGGTGGAAGTAGGACGACAAAGAGAGTTGTCGCATCAAGATTGCGAAATATGTTGATTGAATTTAGAGCGCGTTAGGCGCATTTTGTTGGGCATGGCTGCATAAGCCACATACACCACTTTGCAGGGCGTATTGATCTGCCAATGTGATATCAAATTGTTAGATATAAGTCGTACTAAAATGCAACACAAATCAAAAGCAGGGAGGAATAGGATCTTCGAGGAAGCTTCCTGCACAGCCACGCTGTCTGTTATTCTCAATAGCCGTTAGCGTGAATGGCAGTTCAAGTACGGAGTAGCGACGTGCATTCCGCCGCTATCAGGCAAAAGCCAAAACCGAAAGGGCAAAAACGTCATGGCACATCCAGCTTCGCACTGTATGAGCTACAGGACTCATACATATGGTCCGTGCAGCAAAAGACATTAAACACAATTGGCGACATTCATCGCGGCCGCTGCTGCACCAGGGTACTGAGAAATGTTAATCAATTAAAGTTGTGAAACATTTGGTAGGGGTGTCATCTGACTATGCCTGCCATTGTGCTGAAACCATGGCGTTGCTTCAATCTATCCAAGCGGGGATTAAATAAGGGTAACCTACCTCTTGGCTTGCATTGGTTGAACTGATCCGCCGCACGGGGACGGAATACAAGTCATTTCGAGCCTTGTATCCTCGTCCAGTAGGGCACAATGAGGAGAATGGTTTCCGATGGCATCGTGCTAGTTTCTGAATGCGGCAACGCTCGTCCTGTCAGGTGGAAGCTAACCCGAGCGACCAGCGAGGAGAAGCCGATGGACCTTGTATTTTTCGTATTGACAACCAGGCCAATTTGTCACTGGTTTTCCGCGACAGCTTACAGAGCAGTTGCAACTGTATGATGATGATGATAAAAATGGAAACCAAGGCCTCTGAGGCCTCTCGGTCTTTGGCATCAATTGCGCCTTGGTTGTTGCTGGGACGCTTCTAATAAAGTCAATCCAAAGCTGATGTTGGACTCAGCCTAGCCCTATGCTCGTCTAGACCCGCTAACAGCCACTACGCCCCCCGGGATTTTGATGGTCCAGACGCGGGTGAGAATTTAGCGGACGCCATCTCGCTGTTCAATCTTAGCTAATCTCCCTTCTACGCAGCAGGCCAAAGTTCGACCTTCAGCTCACGTCAGATTAGTACAAGTAGCATTGACGGGCTTATTGAGGGGTAGCTGTGGCTGCACCGTCCTGCCGCTATTTGCTCATGGTGTCGTGAGGCGTCCAAGCCCCGACTGCGCCTGGTCTTCTAGATGACCGGGCTATTCCGCCACATGCAACAAGGGAGCTCAATAAAAGGAGAGCTGTGTGGCAGCTGTCGCGTCGGCAGTGGCGATCCCTCCCTTCAGTGATTTCGACAACCCCAAGCTTCAGAATGCGTGCCTCATTGTGTCGTCTCGCGGCGAACGTCGCCCTGCTGGGTCTCGCCAGCGCTCAAACCACCGAGCCCCAAGATGGGCTGGAGGTCGCTCTCTTGAACTACCCTGACCTCTCCCTCTTTCGCTCCCTGCTCGGGCAGGCGCCCGAGTCGCTGGAAAACGTTCTCTCCGATGACACCAACAACATTACCGTCCTGGTGCCCACCAACGAGGCAATCAACGCCTACCTCACCGCGTCTGGGCTTTCAAACATCACCGAACTCAAGTCCGACGACATCGAGACCTTTTTCTCGTACCAAATCTTGGCCGTCTCGCTGAAAGGTGCTGACTTTGACGACCCCAATGGAATGACTGTACCCACTTTGTTGCAGGGAGACAAGTTCAACAACCGATCTGCCGGACCAATGCTGGAGCAGCAGTATGGAGAGAGGGCTACCGGCCAAGTTGTGTTTGCCACCCATAAGGACAAGAGCGCTCGTCGCGTGAAGAGGCAAGACGCTGGCCCTGTGGTCAACATCAGAGCGGGATTGGCCCAGGACGTCGGCATGACGGCGGTCGATGTCAAGTGGGGAACCAAGGGAATCAACACATTCCAGGTCGTTGACAGGTGAGTCTAATGCTCCGCAAATGGCTTGGAACTATTTGCTTACCCGTTTGGTGTCGCAGTGTTCTGGTGCCGCCCAAGAATTGTTCCACGACAATCCGATCCTTCTCAGACGACAGACTTACATCTATGGACGACGCTCTCAAGAAGAGTGGACTGTGGCCGAGAATCGATACCAGTTCCAACGTCACCTGCCTTGCTCCCTCGACCGAGGCCTTTAAGAATGCCGGAGATCCTCAGGTCTCGGGGTCCAAGAGCGAAGTGGGCGGAGTAGTCTTGTAAGTCACCAAATCGCTGGTTCTCTGATTTTATTTCATGCACCAACTTACTAAACTTGTCTGAAGACATCATACTTTGGGCCAAGTTGCATACTCAAATTTCCTCGAGGACGGAATGGTTTTCGAGAGTCTCAACAACACCAAGATCACTGTCACTTTCAAGGGTGATGACATCTATTTCAACAATGCCAAGCTCATTGAGGCCAATGTTCTGACCAACAACGGCCTGCTTCACATGTAAGTTCTGATCGAGCGGCAGGTTTTTGACTTGACTGTTCACCGCAGCCGAATCGCACATGGTTTGCTAACACAACCTAGCCTTGATTCCGTTATTGAAACCGACAATAGCGTATCTGGGAAGTCAAGTGGCACCAGTTCCACCAGCGCTGAGGTACCGAGTGGCACCAGCACTGAGGCACCGAGTTCGACATCGTCATCTGCTTCCTCTGCCTCCGAGACGAACGCCGCCAACGCCTTAGCTATCAGCTACTCAGGCGTTGTTGCTGTGGCAGCTGGCTTCCTTTTGCTTTAAATTGCTGATTGAAAGTTATTGGATGCTGGACTGGTGGGCAAAAGCATACGAGGTGTTCGGGGTGCATTGATATGGGTATTCTGCTATTCGCAGCTGCATTTCACACTTAGCAGGGCTATATTAATATTTAAATTGCCAATTGAGCACCGTGGATCCAATTATTCTGAAGAAGCTGGGGATCAGTGATTGCCTATCCGTAGATACGTTTTGTATTGCTCTGGCCAGCCTTACGCATGTTCGGCATAGACTCAAGGGCATATTGCGACTGTAAGTCTAGAGTAGGGTGAAAATACTGCTCCCACGTGGTCGATGATTTATGCGGTGTGGGCTGTCGTGGCGTTCGTGGGGTTGTTATATCGACAACACAATCATTCAACGCCAGAACTGGCAGGTCACATCCAACAGCCAAGCCTACCAGTCCAATTAGGGAATTTTACCTATACGAAAGAGCGATTACTGAGAGGCATGGATGATTATCACGTGTAGCAGATAGCGCCCTTGTCAGACTAATGGGCCCACATTCCTTGGTCGACCATCTCCACCATCGGCTTTCGGAATCAAATTACTTCATTCCAAAGCCGACACGCCACGATTTTGACCATCACCGACGATGCGATCCAGTCTGTCGTGCGAATTCTGCCGGTAAGGGTGCCCTGAGATGCTTTACGCAGATTAACGAGGCGAATTGGGCGGGCTGACGTGGAATCAACAGTAAATCCAAGGTCAAGTGCGTCAACTCAGGCGTCTCGCCATGCGCAAAGTGCGAGAGGTTGAGCAGGTCGGGCTGCGAGCTCACGAGACCGCGTGTTCCACCAGCCAAGAGGGTCTCGAAACGGACAAGGAGAGCGTTGTCTGCAGTGTCACCGAGCCCTATCCCGCTTGCGGAACCCGAGAGACCGACGTCATCACAACTTCCCGACGCTCTTCAAGATAGGACACCAAATCTCACGCCATGTCCGTCAGCAGTGCACCCACGGGTAGAAGCCAGCGATAAAGGCGATGTGGACAAATATCTGGAAACGCTTCCGACGGGGATCATCCTCAAGGCGCTGAATATATTTACCAGTAAATTTCCAGAGCTCAGGATTCTCCAACCCTCATTGTTTATGGCGGAATACCAGTCCAGTCGATCCATGGTGGGCAAAGCACTACTCGCAACAGTGCTCGCTGCAACCAAGAAGCAGCCATCGGTTCTGAATGACTCGTGGGCCAAGGATTTACCAAATAGAGAGACTCTTGCATCGTATGCACGAGGTGTTGTCTCGGACTGCATCCTTCTGCCACCAAAAGTCATTGTTGTTCAAGTACTGCTAATCCTGACACTCTACGAATGGGGTGTGAGAGACTTTCACAAGGCCTGGATGCACTGTGGTGGGTTCATTTACGTAAAATCTGTCGAGCTAAGCTGACATCAACTAGGCATTGCGATTCGGATGATGCAGTCACTTCACAGCTCCCGCGTCGCCCCCTTCCCACTCGACTTGCATGGGAGCGAACGAGACGATTTTTCGGCGGCTACTGAAGCAAGGACGTACTGGGCTTGCTTCATCATGGACTGTACCATAAACTCAGGGACATATAATCCACGCATGCTTCTCATGTCAGAGATGGACACCCTGAAAGTCCCTCGCCCTCCCACATCTGTCGAGTTTGCCTTTGGGTCCGATACCGCGGCACACCCTGCAGTACAGAACCAGGAGTTGGGATCGACAGTGAATAGACCACTTGAAGTCTTGGACATTGCCGACAGCTTCGAGATAATTACAACCGGTTTCGATATTTATGCACAGGTAATGGCATTTGTGTTTAATGACGGGCGACGTGCACCGGGCATGTGTGCGCCTGAAAACTGTCCTTGGGTGCCGACCTCTGCTTGGGCGGTCTGCCAAGGCCGTCTAGAAAGTTGGAGAGCCCGGCAGAACAGCAGACTGCATTACCCCAGAACTAGTCTGGCTGTGTACATGACTCTCGGGTTTGGGGAGTCGTTCGTTTATCTGAACCTGCTGTACTATCTGAGGTAACACTGCCCTCTCAGCTGAAATAAATCCAACGGGACATTTGCTAATCTCATGAGGGTCTAGTGTCATGATGCTACATCGCGAATACTTTCCATTTTTGCCAACCCCGGAGACAACACCCCGCGGCCCAATCGAGCATCCTCTGCTCGAGGCTGAGGCACCACCTGGATGGTGGGATGACAGCGCTCGTCAAATGTTTGGGTCAGCAGAATTTATTACAAGTCTACTTATAGAAGCCTCGGAATGTGGAATACCCGTCATGACGCCGTTCTCAGGCTTCTGCGCCTTTTCAGCCTGCTTTGGGAATCTCTACATCTACCGGTTTCCTCGGATGAACCTGAATCGCAGCCCACGAGCAAAAGAACTGATGGAAAAGGGTCTTGAGTATTTGCGAGAGTTTCAGCATGTATGGGACTTGGGTGGTGGTTGGGTAAGTCGCTGTGCATAATCTGCAGGCCTTCACTGACATTAACAGATCAAAACCATTCAAAACTCTTCGTTATTGTATGAGCGAGCCACATCCGAAAGTCGGCCCTACAGAGGCAAGTCTCGCCATGACTTTGAGACACTACATCAATCGATTCACGAGTTCCGGATCATCGACAGGTCGGACCAGCACATACAGCAAATCCACCGAGCCGAGCAAGATGTAACGAGTTACGTAGACACTTCGACACGGGAATTGACAAATCTCGAGGGAAACCCGGCGGATCTCAATGTTCAACAATTTATGGATTTGGGTTATGGGGTTGATGATCATGGGCTGTGGCCAAATTGGTGGTCTATGTTGGAGGAAGCTGACTTTTCGGGAGCTTTCATGGCTAGCTAAGCGAAGGGCCCAAGAATATGGACTTGTTATTTTATTTTCCATTATACCTTGACAAATATGCTTCTCGAATGCATCAAACGAATGGTAATGATGAATAAGATCCCGACCATGGACATGGCGCCCGCGTAGTAAGCTGCAGGTCTGTACTGTGCCACATCCTGGCCGGCACCTGAAAGAGAATAGAGACCCGAAGCAATTGGCGTGCCCTGGAAGATAATTAGCTCAGGTCTCAAATACTAAATGAGGCGACTTACGAAGAAGAAACCGCAAAACCAGGTCGTCCACACGATGGGCAAGATGCCTAGTGTGTTTTCGCCACCAAATGTGACGCCAATGACAGGTGGGACCAGACTAAAGAAGGCACCGCATCCCATTCCATTGAGGACCAAGAATGCCGAAAACACTCCAATCGAGGATGATAGCGGCCAAATAACCAGTAAGCTGACACCCATGAACAACAGACAGATGATTAAGCTGTTGATTGGGCCCAGCAATGCGTCTGCTGTGTAGCCGGCCAAAACACGACCAACAGTCGAGGCCAAGTTCCATGCAGCCAAGGTGATGATGGCAATCTGGTTGGAATAGCCCATCGACCGGGAGAAGATGGGGATGAAGTATGGCGGGATGAACAGAGGGAAACACGAAAGGGCAGTGCCAGCTGCAATGACGAGGAACTTTATCTCCTTGAAGCGGTGCCTAGATAAAATGAGTCAACATTCACACACAAGGCAGCATTTGGTTCTCACCATTGAAGTTTCAGGGTCGCATTCTCAGATCCCCGTGGCTGCTGGATAAAGTACGACGCTGGAATGCAGACAGCCCAGAGCATGAAACCTAGAATGCGGAACGTCCAAGCGACGTCCAGCTTTCTGACAAGGAGATTGGTAGCGATGCTCATGACGGCAGATCCCAGACTTCCGCCGCCAAACACGACGCCCATCGCCAGGCCCCGATATTTCTTGAACCATCTCAGAGGTGCGGTCGAGCATGCCTGTGGTCTTGTGTCAGCTAACATGAATTTGGAAGGGATGGAGGGAACTCACGAAAATGGACAATCCTCCGCCAATGCCGAAGACAATCCCATGAAGGATAAAGAGAGCCCCGATATGTTCAGTTGTCCAGCTGGCAAGAAACTCACCCAGGCCCATGAGAACACCCCCTGCCAAAGCCGTCTTCTGATACCCAAATTTGCGGACGGCTATGCCTGAGAAGATACTGATGGAGATCATAAACGATGTCGCCAGCGATCCAACGAACGTCAAGGTCGTTAATGACGAGGATGTTGTTTCCACGAGTCTGACTTGCATGATGCCCCAAGAATAAATGACTCCCAGGTAGACAAATAGGGAGCATGCTGCCGCTGAGACCGTGATCCATCCCCTCAAACCATCAAATACGACATTTTCGTCTACTGGCGGAGTCAGAGATGAGGAATCCCGTCGTGAGCGACCAGTCTCGCTGCCCTTTTCAGAGGCGGAACTGGAGGACTCAGTCCATGGTGTCTCGGGTTTCGCTTGCGCAATCATGTTGAATCAATCAGACCACTTCAACGAGTAAAGAATATTACAAGGATTCAACAGATATTGCGTAAGAATTGTAGTTATTGCGAGATCAACTTGCGAGGAAATTCTGTGCTTAGGGATGCGGATTCACATCTCGGTTTTCGGATCTCGGCTTTGGAGGGTCAAGAGGAAGAACCGCATGAAAGCCGACGAGGAAAAACTGTGATTTGGAACTAGTGAATTCACATTATGTAATTTGGAACCTCTGAAGAGGAGTACCACTATGAGGATGATACTATTTTAGTGTCAGGGCTTTACGGCTTTGCTATCCTTTCAGACAGAAGGATGGGGATGTATTGGTGATGATGGAACACATCTCTGGATCGCTCTGTCTCTACAGTGTTGGTGGGTGATGCACTCCTATTGGTTCCATATTTCTATTTCTGCTAGCTCTGACCGCTTAGTATGTCTGGGTCATGACATAAGTCGTGACAACTACTCTCTTCTCGAGAAGAATGAAGAAATTAGAATAATAAATTCCACATTTTAAATTAACTCGACGACCCATTCTTCAAGGCGAAAGTGCAGAAGGAGACTGGGCGCCTGATGGGGTTCAGGTTTAGTTACGTTTCCCCCGGACACGTCCGCACCAGGCTCATACCTGTGACAGATAAATAACAACTCTCATCCAAAGTTACCACGCTAAAGCGCTAACGTATTTTCTGTATTCCTGGCTTTGTTCTGAAAAGCTGGTAGACACGATGATATACTGACATACTATATATCGACTCTACACATGATTGGCTGGCTTGACTTCACCCGCATTGCGTTGATACGTCAGTCAGCCGGTCAATTGTGAAATGGAGGCTGAAGCCAGCCTCTCACGTGGTGCTGTTGAGGGGTCCTCAATCAGGCTGGCGCCAACAGCCCAACCGACGTAAATGAAGAACAATCATGCCATGCGCCATACGACAGCTCAATTAGCTCCTGACCTACTAGGCAACGATAAAACTACTATCTCCGTATCTTATGGCAGACGACATGGGCACCGCTCCTGTAAGCCGCAGCGACTTCGAGGTTGCCATCGTCTGCGCCCTGCCGCGCGAGTACGACGCGGTGTCGCTCCTAATCGATCAGTTCTGGGACGAGGATGGCGATCGATACGGCCGGGCTGTGGGAGATGACAATAGATACACGACGGGCCGCATGGGGAACATCGACTTGGTGGTGGTGTTGCTGTCGAACATGGGAAGAGCCAGCGCTGCTGGCACGGCTGCGAGCCTTCGAGCAAGCTACCCTGGCCTACGCATCGCGCTACTTACGGGCATCTGTGGCGGGGTGCCGAAAACGACAGAGAACGAAGATGTGCTTCTAGGCGATGTCATCATCAGCAAATGTGTCGTGCAGCACGACTTCGGCAGGCTGTACGCCGACGGCTTTGCGACCAAGAGCACGGTCGAAGATGCCCTTGGAAGACCGACGAGGAACATCCGAAACATGTTCACATACCTTGAAACGAGCCGGGGTCTCAATCAAATCGAGGCACGAGCTAGTGAATTTCTCCAGGCGATACAGAAGAAGCCGCAGGGCCGGCGGCGCGGACCGAACTACGCGTACCCTGGGGCGGACCACGATCGACTGTACCACGCGAGCTACCAACACAAACACCAGGCTTCGGCCACATGTGTGTGCGCAGACCATCGAGGAAGTACTGATCCGGTCTGCGAGGCCTCTCGCAGTCTTCCATGCGGGGACTTGGGATGCGACGACGCGTATCTCGTCAAACGCGATCGTGTTGAACAGAACCGTCAACTGGAAACCGAGGGTCGACAACACGAAGCACAAGCGCCATGGATCTTCGTCGGACGTGTTGGATCAGGCGACATGGTGGTCAAGTCTGGCGAGGACCGCGACAGGCTCGCTGCGCAGCACAAGATCGTGGGGTTTGAGATGGAAGGGGCGGGTATCTGGGACGAAGTGCCATGCATTATCGTCAAGGGCGTGTGTGACTATGCGGACAGTCATAAAAACAAGCGGTGGCAAAACTTTGCAGCGGCCACGGCAGCATCGACGGTCAAGGCCCTGCTGGAGCAGTACATCAAGACCGACGCGCCGGCTCCAGCGATTGCACGAGGCATCGAGCCAGGCGATACCAGGGAACTCCGCAACGGTTAGTGTATGGTGAGCTTTACTGAGTTGCGTAATAATAACAAATCTTGCGTAGGCCGACCGTGTTTCACCGTGCCTTTCGCGAAGAACAAGCGCTTCGTCGGGCGAGTGGCGATTCTCGAGAAACTCATTGAAAAGCTCTTCACAGATGAGGCATGTCCATGTGTCGCGCTCGTCGGGCTTGGCGGTATGGGTAAAACGCAGATCGCACTGCAGGTGGCGTACTGGGTGAAGGAAAACCAGCTGGACTGCTCGGTATTCTGGGTGCCTGCGTTGAGCAAGGCGAGCTTCGAGCAGGCATGCATAGGCATCGTAAAGACACTGGGTCTCCAAGGCGCCCATGACGAAGGGCCGATGAATACGGTGCAGCAGTACCTGAACTCCGACGAAGCCGGTTCGTGGCTTCTTGTGGTAGACAATGCCGACGACAACGAGGTCCTCTTCGGCGCTCCGGATGCTGGGGCCGGGATACACGAGTATTTCCCGGAAAGCGACAATGGCCGCATCTTGTATACGACGCGATCGAAAGACGTGGCGGCTTCTGTGGCAGACGACGATGTAGTTGAGCTGGAAGAGATGAGCCGGATCGAGGCGAAGGAATGCTTGGACAAGATGCTCGGCACCAAAGAGCTGCTCCAAGATGATGCCAGCATTAACGGGCTCCTGCGCGAACTCACGTTCCTGCCCCTGGCAATCACACAGGCAGCAGCATACATGAAAAGGAATAAGCTGCCGATTGCGAAATATCTCCAACTGCTTCGAAGCACGGAGCAGGACATGGTCAGGTTGCTGAGCCGACAGTTCCCAGACAAAACGCGGTACGCAGGATCGCAAAACGCCATAGCAAGCACCTGGCTCGTATCGTTCGAGCAAATCCGGAAAATAGACAGCGCAGCGGCAGACATATTATCCTTCATATCACAAATCGAGCCGAAAGCGATTCCGCAGTCGATCTTGCCGACACCAGGAACGAAAGAGGAGCTGATAAGTGCGATTGGCACGTTGTGCACATATGCCTTCCTGAGCCGGAGAGAGGATGGGGAGACGCTCGACATGCACAGTTTAGTGCAGTTCGCGACGAGGATCTGGGTAAAGAGAGAATACGGGGTGGAGAGTACGCTGGATGAAGCGGCAATGCATCTTGCGGCGGTGTTCCCATCTGATGATTGGGATAATCGAGAGGTGTGGCGGCAGTATATGCCACATGCAATCAGAGTACTGAGAGCCGGCAGGGTAGAGGAGACTGAAGAGATGTGTGATTTAGGTTATTGGGTAGGGCGATGTTTACAAGTGGATGGGCGCATTAGGGAGGCAGTTGAGGTGCTAGAGCATGTGGTGGCGGCACAGGGGACGTTGGCAGAAGAGCACCATGACCGACTGTCATCACAACACTCACTCGCAATGGCATACGAAGCCAACGGTCAGATCGAGAGGGCAGTTGAGATGCTGGAGCATGTGGTGGCGGCACGGGGGACGTTGGCAGAAGAGCACCCTGATCGGCTGGCATCACAACACGCACTCGCAATGGTATATCAAGCCAACGGCCAGACCGAAAAGGCAGTTGAGATACTAGAGTATGTAGTGGCGATTGAGGGCTAGGACATTAGCAGAAGAGCACCCTTCTCGACTGGTATCACAACACGAGCTCGCAATAGTATATGAAGCTAACGGTCAGATCGAAAAGGCAGTCAAGATACTAGAATATGTGGTAGCGATTAGGGCTAGGACATTAGCAGAAGAGCACCCTGATCGACTGGTATCACAACACGAGCTCGCAATAGTATATCAAGCCAACGGCCAGACCGAAAAGGCAGTTGAGATATTAGAGTATGTAGTGGCGATTAAGGCTAGGATATTAGCAGAAGAGCACCCTGCTCGACTGATATCACAATACGAGCTCGCAATAGTTTATCAAGCCAACGGCCAGATCGAGAAGGCAGTCGAGATACTAGAGTATGTGGTGGCGATTGAGGCTAGGATATTAGCGGAAGAGCACCCTGATCGACTGATATCACAATATGCTCTGGACAATTTGCGGCTGGAAGTAATAGGTGTCCAGGTGGCTAATTTTTTAGACCTCTGATCTACATCTTAGATATAAATAGTCACCGAATTTCTGTGAACTATTTTTTTTTAACTGTATCCAAGTATAAGCTGATGTATCAATACGAGTAGTGTTCTTCATACCTTATATATCTTATTATGCAACCACACCTTGTAATTTCATACAGTTTATATCGATTTTATTAAGATACCTATTTCATTCGGTTTATCCATACTACATTTCCAGCGCTAAACTCTGTCAGTTCTGTTGTTAATAATATTTCTCACGATGAGCAGGCTTCAGTATCCCATTTTTAGGTGGGCAAACAAAGGGGCAAATTTGGCCTTATTTGTACACTGATGTCCCCTGCTTGTACCGCTGAGTCTCCACTAGAGCCAGGTTGTATTATTAATCATTTAACAGATTGGCCTTGCTGGTTTTGTCAAGTCTATGGTTATTCGTAGCTATCCTAATACAAAAGAAAATGTTTGATTCCTGTAACCAATCTACCATATTTTGTAACTCGTATTTCCCGCCGTGTAAACTCAAATTCAATTATATCAAACTTTTTCCGAGTAGGACTGTTCCTGATTGCGCCAAAAATAAATCCGTGATTCCTATTCTGCGTGATCACAGGAGTAAATATCCCGTAAGTTATTCTCATGTAGTAAGTACCCTTCGCGTATAATCTCATTCTGCTATTAGGCTTGAATTATCTGCTACGAGTGCCACTCATGGGTTCTTTAGACCATGGAGGAATAAAGCAGTAGATAATTCCATGCACTGCGCAAGCCAGTATATCAGGCACCCTACAAAACACTCATTAGCTCTTCCTGATATTTCTTTACGGCTAATTGTATGAGGCGACATACCAATGAACCCAATGCCATGTTGGGAATCGACTGCCCACAAAAACACCCAGGCACCTAGCCGGATTCAAGCCGGCACCTCCATAGCCGTACCTGGTAAACGCCGTAGAAAATGTCAAGGTGCCGAAAGTAAGTCCAACAAGGAATGGAGCAAGGCCGGGGCCAACGATTTGGCTTTGTCTTGGATCCAAGCCGACTCCAAATGCGAGGAATAGAAGGGTGGTCGCAGAGACGAGCTCGATCACAAAGGCATCCTGCACGGGAACCTCGTCGGGATAAAGCCAGCAGCCCCCGGTTTGAAAGTCTCTGGTTCCGTAGCTAACTCTCACCAATAGCCCTGCTATTACACTGCCGCCGATCTGAAAAAAGACGTACAGAATCATGCGCGGGAGCGAGCATAGCCGAGCAAAGAAGGTAGCAATCGTAATGAGAGGGTTGAAATGGGCGCCAGAAACAGCTCCAAACGCGGAGATGAAGAGAGAAAGAAAAATCATGTTCGTGATGCCTCCAATCAGAGGCCCTATGAATGCTGCATTGTTGAAGTTGCCTAATTGCGCCGTCGGTTTGATGGGGATGACTGCTGGGGCGCTGTTTGCCCAGGAAGTGATGTACACAAGCATCATTGAGCCTTATCAATGAGCATCGTTAGTAATGGGAGACAATACGCTTGGGAGTCAAAAAATATCTTACCGATACCCTCAATAAATGCGGCTTTCCAGAGATTGACATGTAGCAGTGGCCGCAAGTCCATCAACTCCATAATCGGCATGAGAGGGGCCGCATCGGGCTCCTTTTCCAGAACGGAGTCATTGTCCGAGTTGGGGTCGATGGTGAAACTCTGATTGGCTCCGATTCGACCAGCAAACGGATGGACATTATTGCGATATAATGGCAGGCCGTCTGCTGAAGCGTTAAAACGCCGCCGGGTCCCTAGCGCCGCCCCCTCGTGGCCTATCTGTGCGGTGTCAAAGTACGCCATGATGTTTGCGATGCAAGCGGGAGTCTTTCGTCAGCTGAACTGGCTCGCGGCTCCAAGAAGTAAATATAATACAGCATGATAATTAGGTTAGTACCTTAAACCCTACTCATTTCAGCATTCTTCCGGCGCGTATGACGTTATACCACACAATGGCAAGATTCTTGACGAATGCTGCAGCCACTGATCTCTAACCGAAGGCTAGTGCGATTCAGGAAATGCTTAAGTAAGATATTTTCTGAATTATCGCCGTCTGACAAGCATTGATAGGCTTTTTTCCTGCTGGGCCCCGCAGCGCTTTCCCCATTAAAACGTTAGTAAGGCTGCTAGGGCGCCTTACACAGGATGACAGAGCCATGACAGAATCCTACACACCGAGTACGAGCGAGCTTATACCTGGCCATCACTTCTTCATTTGGCCAAGCGGGACACCGTGGGTTAGTGTCCGCGGCCGGCTGCATCGGAGCATTCGATGCTACTAAACTGCTGTGGGGAATAATATCGAACCACGCTGACATATGAAGGGATTGATAGAAGGTGGCGTGTGTAGGGTAGCCGACGCCGATTTTGGTGCCTTGCAACAAACTCTCTCGCAGCCATGGGAGATCCATTTTCACCAGCATACATTGTAGCATGAAACGCGCATTTGGAGTATAAGGCTGGCCCGATTAAAGATGATTGGAAATATTCTAAGGCTGTAGAATTAACTGTTTAAGAAACCTGCCGATCCAGCCAATGGCTTGCAAGAGAGCCGAATCACGTACATACTTGGAATCACGTTTTAAATTGACCGCGAATTGCAAAACCACGCCGCACGCGAGAGACAGACCAATGATTAACGTGGAAGAGATTTACAGTTTTTGAAGAATGGCCTCACCTTTGTGATGCATATCAATAGGAAAGACATCGTCGTTCTGAGCAGCGGTGATGTGAGCGGCTCAGTGATAGCTGCAAGCTCCTCCTCCTCTACCCAGGAAGGGTGGGCAACGTAACCGACACTGATGCAGCTTTGATATTTGCCGATGACGCAATTGAAGCATAGAACTTTAGCGCTGAAGCCGAGAAAAGCACTTCATCGTAGTAGAAGTTTGACAACGAAAAGGTGCCTCGACAAGGGTATTTCTTACACAAAGCTCGTTTGTACTATGGTGGAAGAGAAAATGCCGATTTTGCTGACTGGAATCCAACAGGAGCTTGTGTCTGGACACCAGCCAGTGAACAATTACAGTCCACAAAGAAAATGTTCAGTGCCCTCTCAATACTCTCTATCAATACTCCCCACATGGCGTAGGAAGTTTTTGAAGTCTTTCTTCGAGCGGATGAGGCAAGTTTTAGCGAGGGGCATTGCATTGTGCTTTCTCGCCAATAATGAAGAACCTTACGCCCATAGTTGCTGTATTTTGGTTGCGAGTGCTAGCGGCTGAAACGAAAGCACGACGATCGAAATAAGCATCTAAGCCACGCTCGCATGACTCTGAGGCCCAGAAATGAATCATGGATGCAAGTCGATGATGTGACTTGAAAACATCGGCGAAAGATTGGACAAGTGGGCATTCTCTCACCCACCGGGTTGAGGCAGCGCGCACGAAGCTCAATGTTTGACTGGGATATGGAATGCGAGTCGTACTCATATGACCCTTGAATACTCACACGCCCCCAAAACCCAATGCGCCCCCACTCGCCACATGTATCAAGACTCAGCCTTGTCTGTCATTGTCTCATCTCGCCCTGCTTCATCTCCAGTCGTGTCATACATTATCATCGCTCTTTTAGATTCGACTGTATGCGTATATATGATAGTCAGCCATATAACAGGAGCGGGTGGGTTCTACAAATTACAAGTCTCTGTGGTGGCAACCTCTTCGCTGCTTACTACCTAGCCAGGGAGCGCTACGCGATTCCAAGTCCCATTTTCTGTTTTGCGCAATGCATGTTTCCGACTCGTTATGGTAATTCTTCTGTCTTGATGCTCTAGCCTGTCCTGATTCCCATGGGATCTAGCGAGAGCAAACCAGCCCGCACCAGAGCTTCTTAGCAGTCCAAGCAACCCTCAGGAGCAAGCATTTGGAGCCCCCTTTGTAACCGTCGGCCGAGATGAAAACCGGACTAGGTGACTGCAATCTTTGGCGTGAACTTTGGAGCGGCTGTGTCGCATGCGAACCCGGTACACCAGTATTAAACATGGAGTTAATTCGCCTCTGACTCATGATGTTCGGAGTGAGCCGATGACAGGTCATTTTTGGTTCTTTTTGGCCGAGCGCTCGATTAGATAGCCTCGGAGCTTGACGCGGACCCCGCCCGGGCTGAGCCTCCCCTAATGTGACGTGTCTGCGTTTATTTAAGCCACTTGCAACTAACATCCGTTCCTTCACCTCAACGTCCTTTTAATTGATTTTCAGACTCACGGTGCTGAAAACCGCGAAGAACCCGAACAACAAGCCTACTGTCGCGCCGAGCAAAAGTCGAATGCCGGATGGCTACTTTCCACCCTTTTCCCCGTCTCCCGTTCGAGCTGCGTGCCCAGATCTGGGAGATGACTATTGAACCGCGAACTGTTGAGGTCCGCTTCAAGAAAGGCAGCAGGATATATGACATACCTTCCTACGCAAAATCCTCAACGCCCACTCCAGGGGTATTGCAAACCTGTCACGAAGCTCGCAATCTTGACTTATATCAGCGCGCTTTTTCCTGTGGGGATGAGCCGCGGTATGCCTGGGTAAACTTCGAGATAGATATGATCTCTATTGGAGACTCTGATCTTAGAACCATGGGCGAAATGATCGACATGGACGAGATGCTGGTAATTCGCCGGCTCAGGTTTGAAAGGGAGAACGATGAGTGGTGGTTTCATTTCGAATCAGATGCACTGAGGAGCTTTCCCAATCTCAAAGAAATTCATGTTATTTGCATAGAAGGCCATATCAATTGGCAAAATGCCTGGGAGTCCTTATACTGGGTGTGTCCGAAAGATAATATAAGGTTTATCGATAAAGAGTCGGGGGAAATGGTGGATGGACACGCGTTGGACAAGATGGTGGATAAACAGCCAGATGAAGAAACTGAATCGTCGGATGATGATGCATGAATTATCTTTGGTTATAGCTTTCGAATGAAGATTATTTATTATGACTATGGATCCTCCTCACAATGGAGAGTTGAAAAAAGTGGCCTTCGTATTTACTAAGAACATCAAACGAGAGTTTTGTCTGCTGCTTGTCAAATTAGAGACAAACTACGTAATTGCACCATTCTGGAAGATGACCACATATCGGGGGCCGAGTATTGTTAGCACCCTGTCAATTCGAAATTATTCCTCTTTTAGGGTGTCTTTTTCATGGCCGTGAAACGAGAAGGGGGATATCGCGGCCACTGTGACTCAATGCATCCGTGTGCTCTAGATCACACGTGTCTGGGCTCCGCCACGGCGTCAACGAATACTGCAAGGTACTCAGACTTGTGAGATGCGACACAGAAATCCTAGTCCCATCGATCGAATAAGATGATGAGGGTATGTTACGAGGTGCTAAGCAGTGTTGGTTGACTGTGTGTTCTTTTGAGATTAGCGGACTCGGTCGAGTCATAATACACGAGCATCCAAATAAGGCGACTCTACAAAGTGGAGTGAGTCATGGCTACAGTGCAAGACTTCGGAAAAGGCCCTTGCCAGCTGCCTAGTATGGACTCACAGGCCGCTTAATTCTATCGCGGTGCAGCCGAGAGTAATCCGGCAACTTTTTTTATCTGTGGTTGGCTTGTACAAGGTAGCGGACCCACTTCTGCTTCTCAACGTGATCGCCTGCGCTATCTCGACATTGGTGACTCAGGATGATCATTGGATATTTGCAACATGAAGTTCTTCGCAATTCTCGGCCATGCCAGCTTTGGGCAGGCGTAGGGGCTGTGTTATCCTTGAACGGCTGGGTTGAAGTTGGCGTCTGTCTGATGACACCATGCAGCCGTAGGTGTCAGCCCCCACAAGGTTGTGCGCTTGGAGCCAACTACCCGACTCAGACAGAACGAAGGTGAGGGTGTCGCCTGTGATTTGACGCTTGAGGAAAGGCACGACGCGCTCAATACGCGTTTCGCCAAGGCCCCATGCGAGCACCTCCGTCCGTCAAGCCATAGCTCATATTACTATTTTGTACCTGAGTATATTACCATGTATTGGTTTGATTCCTCTAAACTAACCGCTTAACTCCGAGTTTTGAATAACTAACCTTCGCTCACATACGTTGTATTGACCTGCCCTACGTATGACCATGTCAATGGGTCATCTGACTCAAAAGACCATTCATGTATCTCACTGTCGACAATGCCGTACATCCTCTGTTCAGAGTGCCCTGAAATTGCGGTAAATCCCTCGGAGGCCTTAATACCGTTTGGTGTGTCGAGAAACGTTGGGGTTTCTTGAGGAATCCATTTCAACTCCACGTCCCAGTAGCGGGCGACTATTGCCCCCTCATTCTGAATGTCAGCCACAACCACATCATTTCGACCGTAGCAGACAGCGGCAAAATTGGAGTGAGAGGAAGAAGAAATGCTGCCAAGTGCGTTTTCTATACTCAATCATTAATAATACTCGTTGGTAATAGTCGTGTTTGGTGGAAATGACGGGTACGTACTACTGGTGTCCCAAGTTGATAGGTCTGCCTCCATAAGAATCGATCTCATAGTGCTAGATGAATCATAATAGAACCTCCAAAGAGGATCTGAAGCATTGCTATTTGCAGCGAGATTGGAAATAGCAAGTCCACTGGCATTGACAACTGAAGCAGAGCCCATAGGCTTCCCAAGCCAGTGGTTGTTGCTTCTCGAATAGACAAGTTGATTTTCATCGTTCTGATATAGCAAAACGATTGGAAGGTCATCAGGATCCCCACCGTTTGGACGCCAAGCAGCAATATTCGATCGAGCACCCGTGTTGATGAACCTGTCATAGCCAAGCCCATGGTGGGTCCACTGAGAATCCTTATCGGGATTATTTGTTCCAATTTCCCTGATTGAATTAGAAGTATCTAGGACATATACTCGGATATTCCAACTATTTTGATCATCCCACCAGGCAACGGCGGTAATAGGCGTGCCCGGAAGAACCTCAAAATCAGCGTCGGCCTTTCGTAGACTTGCTGAAATACTTCTTGTCTCCCATGTAGTATTCTGCGAGTCCCAGAAAGACGCAATAATATCCTTAGATTGGTTTTGATAGAAGATGAAATAACGGCTATGATCATCTGAGTCGGTCCAGTTTACGCTAGCAATTTTGGAATGTCGCAAGATTGAGCTAGCTTGAGATGTAGCCGACGGTGTACCACTAGTGGTAGCAGAAGGTGAGTCATCTGATGTAGAGGATTGTTTCGCAAGGGTACTGCCGACGGCACCGCCAACAATCGCACCGATCACAAGGAATGATGCAACACTGGCTATGATGAAAAATATAGTGCGTTTTAGTCCACATATCCTACGATCGGGTTTTCCGTCAAGAGTACCATCTCCCACAGTATGACTCGGTCGGTAGTTATCATCGGGGTTCGGTGTGTGAAGAGGCTCTGGATAATCATCGGTAGCGGCGTATCGGTATGCACTTTCGATGGGCGCTTGAGGGAGATTTGCGACCGGCACGGCTTGAGGCAGATTCGCGTCAGGGTCGGTATAGACCTGTGGCAGGTCGGTGTAGTTGGGGGGCGAGTTCGACATTCCTACACGTACTCAGTGCAAGCCTCACACAAGCCGGGCAGTCGAGGTGAGTGTGCCGAAGTTCAATGTGAAGTCTCCCAGAGTGTGCAGAGTGTGACATCAACAATTTAGCAAAAGCGACTGCAAAAGAAACAATGAGCCAAAGGGATCCAGAGTAACAGAGGCGAGTATTAAGTGGGCTAAATTGACTCCGAGGCGGCTCAGGTTGCGCCAAGAATGAATGCAAGGCGCATGACGGGCATCAAGGATACGACGTGAGATACATGATGCCACGGGCGTTGGCTTGGGAGGATTGCTTACTGGGCGCATTTACGTATTTTGGCCTATCAGGAGGGAGTCGATCATCCTGGGCTGTGCGCACAACCAAAAGTCGCCGAAGGGCTGCATACGGTATTGTTTCAGAGGCCAAGGCTGTGGCGAGAAGTGAGCAGTAATGGAACAGCCTGTTGGTCGACGATGTTATGTGGTGATGTGGAGACGGAATCGACGGAACCCTGGTAGTGGGATCGCGGAGCTTACCCAGTCTGGAATAGCTTGTAACAGCAAGCGATTCACAGCTCAGTGGTCGGCATCTCCGGCCTCCTCTATTCTGTGAATGGTTTCCGCTCAATGCCACACCCCTCTGACTAAGACCAGGATATTGATAGATCAGAGGATTGTGCCTATTCGGCCCTTATTCCACCACCCGAGGGCCAATCCAACAGTTGGTAAATGCCCCAGCAGACGCGTGAGCCACAGCATCTGGATGTTAGCTACATGATGAAAGGAACCTGTACCGCGCAGCCATCGGCTAGTGAATATCCAAGAAATTACATACAGCATGTGGGCAAAAAGGAGAATACTTCAGCGTACCACGGCTAGAATTGCATGTCGAGCTCCTTCTTAATGTTTTCCAGGTATGACCCTGCGCAGTGATCACATTATTTGAGGCAGTGTGGTGGTATGCAGAGTACCACAGCCTCGAGGCTCACTCAGGCCAGGCTGGTCGGCGTAGTATGGTATGGTCAGTAGTCAAGGCGTTCATCTAAAACGTCACTTCAAGGCACCAGTAGCTCGACCCTTTGGCCGGTAAGAGGAGTGACACTGCAGCGTACTGAATACTGGTGTATTCGGCATGTCCATGTTCCTCTGCTCCAGGGCCGACACGCAGTGTGGACTCGAACGAACACGCTGGACGTGCCACAAAATCCGCGAATGCATGACATGGGGTGGCTAAGTGGCCTTTGCAGATGGTATGGGTCGAGAATTACGCCATAAACAATCCAGCTACGAAACCTTCGCCCCCAAATACTCCTAGAGGTGTCAGACAGGGGGGTCGGAGCTGGCCGGAGGTCCGGATAAGGCTGTGATGAGGGAAATGCCACAAGGAACACAGTCAGAGACAGATCTATCCGATCAGAAAATACAAGCATAAATACAACCTCTTTGAGGCTATAGGTATTATTAATTATATTAGCCTATTTAATCTCCTATTATTTGTGGTGTAAATTGGGGACAAAGGTGAGGAGGATGGGGAATAGGAAATGTACGGGGAAAACAGTGAGAGGTGCAGGAAGAAGAGTTAAGTTCCTCAGTAACTGCAAACCTCAAAGCTTTAAGTGACCCTCGGGAACGATATCATTTAGAAATATATTTTCAGCTGCCTGTGGAGATAAGAGTCAGATGAGATGGCTGCAATTCTTGGCGCGAACTTTGGAGAGGCTATGCCCCGTATGAACCTTGTAGAATGATGCAGTCGACCAACACCATGTACTATTAAACAAAGAGGGTAATTTGCCTCTGAACCAGGGTGTTCGGAGCGAGCCGATGACAGTCAATTTAGTTTGGTATTTTTGTCCACTAGATAGCCTCGGAGCTTGGCGTGGATCCCGGGCTGAATGTAAATGTTTAACTTTGCTTAAGCCGCTGGCAACTAACACCCGATCCTTTAGCTTTACCATTACAATATTTTTATTCACTGTTAGGCTCACCTACAGTCGCACCAAAGGAAAGACCATGGCCACCCCAACCCCCGCCTTGTAGTCGATCCACTTCTTCTCATTGGCGTGATCGCTACACTATCCCGAAGTCGGTGACTCGGGATGGTCCTCTGCCTTTTTTTTTAACATTGAACTTTTTGTAAGTCTTGACCATGCCGGCTTCGGCAGGCATAGTGGCTGTGTTACTCTCGTAGGGCTGGGTAAAGTGGGCGTCTGTCCCATGACAGACGAACCTGTCAGCCGCCCACAAGGCTGCCAGATTCAGACAGAATGAAGACGAGGCTGTAGCTCGTGATTTGAAGATTTAGGCAGACAAACGTGTGTGCAACTATAACGATGCGTTTGAATCGCGTTTCGCCAAGACCCAAGACGAACTCCTCCAGCGAGTCATAGCTTATATTATTATCACCCACAGCACTAAGCATAACATTGCTTGTATTCCAAACGAAGGACCTGGGGCTTGAAGGAAAATGCAAATTTTGCTTTAGCACCACGGCCAATTGCGCCACCCACCGGAGCCGGGCGAGAGAGCTGCCAACCACATGGCGTGACTGCACTGAGTCCACACCCGCGGTACCGTCCGCCATCGGTCTGGAATCTTCTCTATACATCTCGCATCAATTCGAAGTATCAAGAGTGTCGAAATGTAAGGAATGACTAGTTAAATTCGGAGGAATGATCAACCTTTTCGTCATCTATGTCAACATTAATATGAGAAATAGACATCGCTTGCCGACAATGCTTGTGGTATTCGCACATTGGATGGTGGGATAGAAGAAGGCTCATGCGCCGGAAGAATGGATATTGAGGTAGAGTGGAAGTTGGCTGCGGGCTGCGGTGAGGCATATAGCCCCCCACCCCTCTGTAGTATAAATCCGCCTAATGTCTTTCACAGCCACAACTCACTTAACGGGCGGTAAGAAAACCTAGGCCACAACAACAAGTAGTGTATATTGTCATCTGTTCTTAAACTTCGCCCAACTGTTTACGATGGATTGGAAAGCATATCCAGAGCATCGGCGCAACGCTCCCCCAGACGCGTTTGACCGCTCGTTTTACCGCAACAGGCTCTTGGACGATGCAGAGCGACTGTTCACGTCCGGGGACTCTGACGTTGAGCTTTTCTACGTAGCCAAGGGGCCGCAGTGCGTATTGTCATCGATGATGCACTTATTTCTGCAAGACATTAACATCCCTTGGGTAAAGTGCAATCACCACACGGTCGGCAACGGACCTCGCTTCTCTGGATGACGCCTTGGCGCCTATTATGGTAATCTAACCTGTATCCTGGCTACCCGAGCCGCAGATACTGACTTGTTCTTACAGCAGACGGAGGGTAGCGGAATTTCCAGTGTCTTTGTGTAAGTTTTGAACCAGGATCAGCGCATGTGCTGCAAGCGCTTACCTCATTCAAGGTTTATCAAACAACAGCACTCCTGGGACCACCTGAATATCAGCCTCGAGCTGATGCAGCGACTCCTCGCCTCCTTCGATGTCTCGCCGATCTTTCTTGACTATGTCCATTGCTTTGGGCACAGGCTTGATGCTGTGGGTGATGACTACGTCAGCCATCGCAGTGTTCAGTCTCCGTGTGACGGCGAGGCCCCTTTGACCGGTGATACGCCCTTTGTATCCTTTTGCATCTGTCTTTGGAGATCATACTAATGAGTAGGGGCAAGAATCTTGCTATAATCTTAGGTTTCCCGAGAGGAACGGTCGGCCAACGGGAAATGGATGGTCCATTCGCCAGAGCGGGCTCTATATGCAGCATGACACTCGGAGAAATATCGATATTTGGATCCTGCTTCAGCCATCCAAGTCGTTCGAGTCCCAATGTCGAAACATCATCTCGTCTCCGAATTTCCAAAACGCACTCATACACTCGGCTTTATTCTACTCTGTCGGCAGGTTCTGGAGAGATTACATTGATGATCTTCAAAAAGAGCTCCTGCCAATGGTACGTGCGACTCGCTGTGTTTGAACCGTAGCTAGAACATCTGCGAAGATGAAACAACAGCCAGAAGGCTTCATATGGCGATCAAAATAGCTAAGAAGCCCAAGTCACCTGGCGCCAAAACTAACACGATGAACAGGAACACAAGGCGTTCTACTCCAAGGTTGGAGTTGCATGCACCCACGACTTTTCTCTCGTCTTTAAGGACTACCAGCTCCTCCAACAGCTAAACCAGGAGCTGGAGCGGGCCGAGTACATACTAGATGCAAGTGTCGACGTGGCCGTACACTGCGGAGCAGGCAATGTGGAGGCCGATCCCGACTCGGTCATGGAGAGGGAACCGGGGCAGCCGAGAATCAGTGCAATAAGCAGAAACAAAAACAGCATATTGTCTGACTACATGGCTCAGACGCAAGGACAACGTCGCGTGCTCGCACGTCTCCTGGGATCATCGCAGCGCGCTCTCCAGACGGCAAGTTCTTTCCGGTCTATTTGTCTCGGAGCGAGGCTAACATCAATGCTCAAGTTCGCGCTGATACTTTCATACCGCAACGACGAAGCCAGCCAGCGCATCGACGGCGCCATCGCCAAGCAGACGACGGCTCTGCACGATCTACTGCGGGTGGCGGCGCGCGAGAACGAGGCGCTCGCGATAATCGAACGCCGCGCGCAGTGGGACTCGCGCACCGTCAAGGTGCTGACGGCCGTTGCCGCGCTGTACCTGCCGGCAGCCTTTGTTGCGACCGTCTTCAGCTCCAACCTGGTACAGGAAGACTCGTCGGGCTTCCATCTCTCGCGCCAGTTCTGGCTGTTCCCAGCAGCCACGCTTCTTCTGACCGTGCTTACTCTTGGGCCAGTCGTGGTATGGGCACGGTTCAACAATGATGTGAAGTCGGTGGCAGTCAACAAGGCGTCGTGAGCTAGGTATATTGAGGATGATATATGCCAAGTAGTACGTATATCAATCGCATTTCCGTCATTTCCATCACTTCCTACCGTGCTCGTTGTTGCTCGTCCTGCAGCCGAAAGTCAGTCCTGGACACGGAATTCACTGGGAGGATTGCTTTACGGGCGTGAGAGGGCGCGGAACGCGTAGAATGTAGGCCTGTTTGTCAGCCTGCGTGATAGCCTCAAGGTTAGCGAGATTCTTCTTGGGTGTAGGGACGGCGCTCCTCACCTCCCACTCGTAGTCGCCTGCGGGGAAAAGCTCAACAAGCAGGGCAATCAACTTTGACTCAATTATGTACCGTGCATCAAGCACTTGCTCTTTAAGCCCTGCCATGGTGTGTTTGTAACTCAAGTCTCGCGTTCTTATGCCTGGCCGTGTGTGGTGCTGGAAGCTACAAGGTGGCACAGCGGGAAATTCTGTCAGTCGAATCCCATCTCATCTGTCCAAACCACATGACGGCGGAAATCACTCAACATTGTTGGGGGTGGGGGCCATGCAAGGCAATGGTTCTGGCTGGGCGTGCATAAGGCGAACAACGAGGCTGAAAGATGGGCGCCTGGCTGAAAGATAGGCGCCCGGCTCAAAAAATTGTCGTCCCCACGTCCCAAAGCCCCCTTTCCTCCTCAATTCTGTCCGGGATACTGGTCAAAGGATCTCAATCCGGCTGTGCAAATGTCCCCAGTCTATCGCGACCTCGACTTCGATTTCGACACGGATACCGACGACTCCACGATCGATGTCGACGATAACTACGCAGCCGACTCGGCGCTAGCAGATCGCCAAAAGGGGCGCCGCTACGTTTCCGTGCAGGTCATATTTATCAGCTGGGTGGCGGATCAGCAAACCGAACATGGGAAGCATATTCACAAGGTTAAAAGACTCCCTATCCGTTCCACGTCGCTTTGCCAATGCTAACTAGCTCCTGACAGGTGCGCAACGCGGCCGAAAAGATTGCATACAAGGACGGTTCGTTGGATGGCACTCTATTTCGCGAGATTTATGTGGATGCTTCCAACGCGCAGCAGTTTCAGGACTGTGTCAACTCTAGCCTCTTGGCCGCCAACGCAGCAGGAAACCTCGTCGTCATCGTATATCTGGGCGGTGTTCGGTACCTAAGCGGCGCATGGCAAGAACAATCATCCATAGCACACATCCACCCGCTCAGAACAACCAGTCTATGGGGCATGCGTGGCATTAACTCCATCACATGGGACCTGAAACCGGTCAATGAGCTCGATGTTGATGTGCTGTTCATGACAAACTTTTCTTCGCGCGAGTTTCTCCGCTGTCTTCGATTCAACGCGCACGAACCCGACATGCAGCACCATGATCAACATCAACATCGCCTAGAGCTGTTGACTTTCTGTTCCAACGATGCTGAGGGCTTCGCAAAGTGTCTCCGCGAGTTTAATCGCAAGCAGGCGGATTTGGAGAAATCAAAGCCATTGGGATATTCGCTCAGTGCCGTCTGCCGACGATTCGAGAAACACACGCGAGCACGCTATCCTACGGAAATTAGCCCCCGACTGCGCAAGCTCGTGGGGTCTGTTCATGTCCGGCGTGACATCATATCAGGAACGAAGGAAATTTGGCTGGCAGGCCGCTATCCCATATTCAGCCCAGAGCACGTAACTCTTGCAACAAACAAGTATTCCAAGCAACCCAGTTTATTGGTGCAGTCTCCTGCTGGTTCACATGCCAAGATATGGAAAATGTATCTTGACTATCAGTCGAATATCTCAGACCCACTGACCGTCGGTACAGTAAGTCAGTGAAGCATTTGGGCATACCGCAACATGGAGCGCTAATATGTCTGTAGATCTGTGTCGCTGTCAAAAGTTTTGTCCCTCCAACCTCTGACACGACGCGCAGGCGGCAGTTTAAGAGCACTTTCGACCTCGAACTAAGAAACCTCAACGCCATGATGAAGTGGCCGCACCGTAATATCCTAGCTAAACTCGGCTCATTCGTGCTGGAGAAAGGTGGTCTACCAAGCTCCTTCAACCTGATTTTCCCTTTGGCAACAGGAGGCAATCTAGAGACCTTTATGAGTCTCCCCATATCGCGCCATGCCGACCCCGAAGAGCCCTACCCGATCGGGTCCTATCTTTGTGAGGAGTATGGCGCGTGGGAGCACGGCGTGCTGGATGAGTGCGTCGGCTTGCTCGACGCGCTGGCCTACATCCACCACGGGCTCGACGGCAACATCATTATTCACCGCGATATAAAGCCAGCCAACATTTTAATCCACGAGCGGCGCTTCAAGTTGGCCGACTTTGGTGCCTCATCCATCAAGTCCAGTGTGGGAGTCTCGGCCACCGCCCGCTGGGCCGCCACCGAGACGTATAGTCCACCAGAGCTGTTCACCCCCAGCGGAGGCGGGGAGAACGACCGTTTCGGGAGGGCGCGCGACGTTTGGTCTCTGGGGTGTGTCCTACTCGAGCTCGCCGTTATGCTAGCGGAGAGCCAGCATCCAGACGTGATGCCGTCGGTCGACGGATTCAAAGCGAAGAGACTGAAGACATCCACAGATCGCGGTGACACTCACACAACGCAGGCATTTGCACTAACCATGTCATGCGTTCGAGACATAGCTGGGAGTGTTACTCAGTTACATGACGCACATATCTCGTGTTTGAAAAATGTGGCCATGCTGATGCTCAACGAGGACTATAAAGATAGACCTCAAGCATTAGACATGCACCAGCGGATGAAGCGGGCATACATGGCCATTGATCCAGAGTTTCACATACCCAACGACACCCCCACAGGTGATGTGTCACAGCCCTACAGCGAGACGCTTGGCCTTGACTTCTCAACACCAAATGTGGATGATCTGGCGCGGTTTTGGTACACCTCGTTCTGGCACAACAACATTGATCGGTTCTATTCCCGTGGCGGGGCGTCCGTCAGGCTTTCTTCCTTCCTTTTGACTGCAGTTGGAGTCATAGCTGCGTTTGTCAGTCTCGTGAAAATTATGACGACAGACCCGAAGATAGATCCGACGGCAGATCTGACGACAGATCCGACGACGGGGATTTGGGATCCTCTTTGGATTCTTGTGAACGGATTTTTCAGCTACATGCTACTCGCGTTGCTAGTTGGATGGATTAGCTATCAGCTTGGAATCTCTTGGATCCCATGTCATCTCCTTTTTTGGGTATTCAGGCGGCAAGCAGCTACGTATTTAAGACCTTTTACTGCCGTGACAGTAGGTTGTCAACAAGATGGGTTTTTGACGGCTGCAGTGCGAAGGTATTAAATTCCTTCCTCAGTGACCATGGTTCCCATGGACCAAATCCTTCCACGTCACTAATACACAAGTAGTGACCAGACGTCTCTCACGGCTCCAGACGATACAGCGAATAGTACTCATATACTTGACATCGAAGACGTTGATGCTGAGGAGGGCGAGGACGCCACTTCCTCTCGTCGTGGACAACGACGGTGGTTTACAGATAACTGGAACAGTGCTAGGGCCGGCGCAAAGGCTGGCGTAGAAATTTCGACTTGGATGCGCAAGCGTCTCTTCCCGCTCTTGTTGGTCCCTCTCGTTTATACACAAACACTCGTCGACACGGTCGCCAACTTGGGCGCGCAGATGGAGCACAGGCGCCGGCAACGCATTTTCGACCAGGATCAGGGATTTGGGCGGACAGGTGCAATTCATCTTTAGGGTCAAACGGCGCTTTCCTATCGCAATAGTGGCAAAGGTAGTGTGAAAATTGCCCCGTCCTTCTACAGAGAGAAGTGCGGCCGCCCAGCATGTTTTCTCTAGCTCATAGACCTCACGCTGATAGTAGCCTCACGGTGTCTACTTTAGCTTCACCATAGTTATAATATCCCTAGTCTCGCATAATCAAACACACCATCTTCCCAGCTCTGTCACCACGCGGTCTCCAAACTCCTGGCGTGCAAATGGATCCTCCATCCCCACTCGCTCGGGGCTTAAACACCAGGCCACTGCGTCTCTATAGATTTGGCCCATCAGTGGACCCAGCAACGGCACACCCCGTTCGTACCAGAGTGCAAGGAGCTCTTGGGACTGGTAATCTTCGATTTTTCTGTCGCCGAGCAGGCGCGATCTCGTGATGGGTTCCCACAACCCGATCTCGAGAAGCAGCAGACCGACGCTGAAATACTCGTATCCGAATCGAAACCGTGGCTGTGGGAGTACGCGGTACTTGGGGTGCATGTACATCTTGTCGATATCGGCGCCGCCCGTCGTGAAAGTACCCAGGTCCATTGGCCGGCTATGATTAAAGCCCACGAGATAAGGGGTGGGAAGAGCATCAACCACCTTGTCTGAGTTTGCAGATTCGCCAAGTGCCGAATCAAAGAAAACGATGTTTGATGAGCTCACATTCTTATGCATCCACTCAGCACGGTGGAAATGGTGCACACTCTTGACCAACACGTGTGCCAGAGAGAACAGGCACTGGAGTGAGGGACGTGCCATGCCCTTCATGACCTGACGTAGCGTCACGGGCTGTTCATTGTTTGGCAGGTCGTAAATCACCCCGAAGCGACATCCCGGGAGGTCGTGGAAGTAGCCGCGACAATGCAAGACTTTGAAGTCTGCTGGTTTATCGTCGACAGAGAACTTCTGAGCAATGGATTCCACACGTGCGAACAAGCGATCCGGTACTTGGTCTACCGTATGCAGCTGGTAGGTGATCCACTCGCAAAGATGGCGCGACGGTTGGTTTCTGTCTTCCAAAGAAACAAGATTGGCCTGCCCAACACTGGGACCGATTTTGACGTGGCTGGCTGGGACCTTCAAGGATGGCTCGCCAGATGGCATACCGGTTTGGGTTTTCTTGTTCATGAAGCGCATTGTGGCGAGAAGCAGCGCGTCTCTTTCCCAGGGCGGTACGTTGGTAGCACTAGAAAGATCCCAGGCTGGGAGCCCGTGCTCGTCGTATATTCGATCCAGCGTGCTTTCTAGCGTAGTCATCATAATAGTTCTTTCCCTTAGTGGAGCCAAGTTCCATAGTGTGCCGTTCAAGTCGCGGAGCCGGTCGTACACGGGCGCAACAGGACTTGCCTGGCTCAATCCTGAGAGTAGGAATTCGGTTTCCTCTCGAATGTCTTGAAGTATATGTGAAACGGCTTGAAATTGTGCCCTGGCCTCGACCAGCCAGGACACCCCAATTTCTTCACGGAGTTCTGAGTCCGGGTCAACTCGCACGACGGCCAGGCCGGCCATGGTGTTCCAAATGAGAAATCGGTTCTGCTCGATTTTGAGCTGCATAGCGGGCCTTAATTCTCGTAAGCTCTCAAACTGGTTGTCGATGAATCGAAACAAGGCGCGCTGTGCGAGGAGATAGAGACACGTCGAGATCTCAATCATACTAGGCCGCTGCTGTGGCTCCAAGCTCAGCATCCATAGAGACGTGTTGAGTAGAGCACGCTCTATCTCAGTTAGATCATTCGTCAGCTCCGTAAGCCACACGTGCATTCCGTTATTACTGTCCCCGTCGGCGTGGAATCGGTAGGTAATTCCGTGGTTGCTGCCTGGATGTCGCCTTGCTTTCCTGTATGCATCCACACCCTTCTTTCCACGCTTGTTGAATACGACCAGTACGCTCAAGATGCCACCTAAGGACCACACATCACTCTTGCGGCCTTGCTCGTAATCCAGAGCGAACCCCTCTACCGTGCACTCTGGCGCGAGATAATCACCGAACCCGCCCTTGAAGGGTGTCTTGGAGTCCGATGACTGATTGCGCAGCCGTGACAATCCAAAGTCAGCCAGCAAGAACTTTCCCTTGTCGATGAGGATGTTCCTCGGCGCGAGGTCGAAGTGAGAACCTTTCATCATGATACCCTCAGCGGCATCAACATAGTTGTGGAGACTTTCAAGAGCAGAGGCGAGGCCGTATAGCTGGTCCAGATAATGCTCATTTGACTGAAAATACACAGGGACAAGCACATTGACGTCATTCTCAAGTACAGTCTCTAATGACATATCGGCTAACGGGAATATCAGGCATCGAATGTGGCCCCGCTCCTCGGCTATGGTTGAGTACGATGCCAGTAGCTGGATCATGTTTGAGTGGCGGATTTGACGAAGCAAGACAAGAATATGCTTCTCGTTGGCAAATGAATCGGCCGTTGGATCCACAGCCATCTCCTTGCACGCGAACATGACCTGTTTACGTTGATTAATATAAACAATTTCAAGAAACAAGCTGTTTTCAGAAATGGTGACTTGCCGGCTTGTCCTGAGCAGTAGATTCAAAGGCATGATGCGTCTTATGAAACGTGACTTGATACACCTCTCCATATGCACCGCTGCCAATTCTTGTCCTCTTCTCAAACGGTAATATTGTATAGCTGCTGAACTTCCGATAGCTACGGTCTTGTCGAAACAGAGGAGACATGACAGACCACTGATGGTGGAAGAACTCGGTCGCCAAAAGCAGACTTCCACTTCCCAAGATCTCAATGAGGTGATCTATGTGTGTGTACGGAAGCCGTGAGTCTAGATTTCCCGAGTTCATCTGGTCGACAGTAAGAAAGTTGAGCAACAACTCAATAGGCTGACTCTGCATCATGGCAAGGATAGCGAACGTCTTCATGCCCACGTCAAGGATCGCATCGTGAACCTCTTTTCGGACCGTCAGTGGACCGACTTTGGCTTCACGAAGACAGCCATCGAGGTCGGTGTCTCTCGCGATACAGGCAAGGGTTGAGTCGGCGAGAAACTTTTTACCCTCGAAATTTTCAATCATAGCACCCGTCAGCCGGGACTTGAGTGATTGTAGCTTAGGTTTTGTCATGGTGATATTACGGCACTATGTCTGGAATCTGTTTGCGAGCGAACCGGGATTTCCTCCTCAGATTCTCAACTCGTGGAACAGACACATGATTGGGTGCCTTGTATCATTCACATGATGCGGTGCTTCAACCCCGCTCAGATTCGACTCTGGAAGCATCTACTAACAGAAATTCCCTCAGCCAGGCTGTCAACATGATTCGCCAGTCGCTCAGCTATTTGGTATCTGTTGCAGTGACCCGGGAATTGAATCATGGTTGCAGGATGCAGCCACGTTATGAGAACAACCCTTTTTCATGTCGTTTTGGAGCTCTGGAAAATCATTGGAAAATGGTTCCGAGTCTGAAAAGGCAACGATGTCGCACTTTCCATTTTGAGAGAACTCGGGGCATGACGCGCAAAAACAACATGCCACTTGTCATGGGTGTGAATCTTGATTTTGGGCTTGTCAGACTCAGGCAGCTCGACAAAAGCTACTCTGGACGTCGGCTTTCGGTTCTCGGATTTGGGTGCACTTTTTCTAATCTGCAAAATGGGCCCACCGCAAACCCGACTTCTGAATTATTCTAAGCTAGTTCTAGCGCAAGTCTAATTGACCAGACTTGACAAGATAAGGGATGGTCAAATTGCTCCAGTCGACGCCGATTGGCTTTTGACCCGAATCGCAACTGGCTCACTCCAACGGCGGCTTCGGGTTTCGGGTTTGCATTGGGATAAAAACACCCGCTCTTAAGACTCTCTAGGCTTCTCTCAGATCAGAATCATCTTCACAGTTTTTACAATACGTCTAAGAACCATCAAATCAATTACTCAGATCCTTTCTGAACTTAAAACCACCTCGTCTCTCAATTGACATCTTCCAAGTCTCAATGGCCCCTTCAAGAGACGACAGCGTTCCGGCCATTGCCGTGAAATCAACACTCCGAGAAGGGCACCTTTTGCATCGATCACTCGCCCAAAAGCCATTCATGGTAGAGTCAGCGAGCGGCATTGAATTGAAGCTTGCAAATGGGCAAACCATTATTGACGCTTGTGGTGGTGCCGCAGTTGCACTAATCGGCCATGGCAACGAAGAAGTCACCCAGGCCATGCTTGAACAAGCTCGAAAGGTTAGCTATGTTCACACGCAAGCATACACCACTGCACCCGCCGAGGAGCTCGCCGACATCATCCTTGGAGGCAACTCCTACGGCCTGGAGAAGGCTTTCTTCGTTGGCAGCGGGAGTGAGGCTGTTGAGTCGGCTTTGAAACTGGCCCGCCAGTATTTCTACGAGAAGAACGAACCAGAGCGCGTGCATATAATCTCAAGATATCAAGCCTACCATGGCAACACCATGGCTGCCATGTCCATATCCACCAACCAAGCCCGCAAAGCGCCGTACCAGGGCTTCTGCTACCCAAACGTCTCGCACGTTTCGCCCGCTTACGCCTACCAATACAAGCTCGAAACTGAAACCGAAGCTGAGTTCACGGCAAGGCTACTTGTTGAGCTGGAGGACGAGTTCTTGCGGGTAGGTCCCGAGAAGGTGGCTGCGTTTATCGCAGAGACGGTGGCCGGTGCGACTGTGGGCTGTGTGGCAGCGCCAGCGGGCTATTACAAGGGAGTCAGGGCCCTCTGCGACAAGTACGGCATCCTGTTAATCCTGGACGAGATCATGTGCGGAGTGGGGCGGACGGGAACATTCTTCGCTTTCGAGCAAGAGGGCATTGTGCCAGATATCATGACGATTGCTAAGGGATTGGGTGGTGGATACGCGGCAATCGCTGGCGTCTTGATGCACTCAAAGGTGGTGGATGTGCTACGACAGGGCACCAAGGTCTTCAACAACGGCCACACCTACCAGGCGCATCCAATCTCGTGCGCGGCTGCATTGGCCGTGCAGACCATCGTCAAGCGCGATGATCTGGTTGCGCGCTGTGCCAGGATGGGCAAGTTGCTGGAGCGGATGCTGCGCGCCGAGCTGCAAGACTGCGCATCCGTGGGCAACATCCGCGGCCGGGGACTCTTCTGGGG